>WEDG01004594.1:251458-296858 GCA_017591395.1 Schistocephalus solidus
GTGGTCAACCCAATGTGTGTTTTGTGTGGAGTGGCTGACTGGCGGACTGAGAGTCTGGCTGCAATGGCTCCTTCTTAATGTGGCCTTTATGGCACTGCCACTCCGTGGGATCCAAGCCACGTGTGGTGGTTCACAATCGATCCCATTCTGTCTGCTTGCCAGTCTGCTCCTGGCGATAACCAAACGTTGTTTACCATGACAAATGCCAAACATAAGGGAAGGGTAGAACACGCAATACGCAGACAGCTGTTTCACGGTTGTAACCGATCTTTAGAACGTCAGATGCCTTAAGGAGAGAGGTATATATAGAAGTCAAACAAGTGCGCAACACTCACTTAAGTGGTTAGGATCACAATCAATCCCATTCTGTCTGCTTGCCAGCCTGATCCTGGCGATAACCTAACTTTGTTTACTATGGCAAATGCCAAACAAAAGCAAGCGTAGAACACGCAATACGCAGACAGCTGTTTCACGGTTGTTACCGATCTTCAGAACGTCAGATGCCTTGAGCAGAGAGGTATATACAGAAGTCAAACAAGCGCGCGACACTCACTTAAGTGGTTAGGATCACAATCGATCCCATTCTGTCTGCTTGCCAGCCTGCTCCTGGCGATAACCTAACTTTGTTTACTATGACAAATGCCAAACATAAAGCAAGGGTAGAACACGCAATACGCAGACAGCTGTTTCACGGTTGTTACCGATCTTCAGAACGTCAGATGCCATGAGCAGAGAGGTATATACAGAAGTCAAACAAGCGCGCGACACTCACTTAAGTGGTTAGGATCACAATCGATCCCATTCTGTCTGCTTGCCAGCCTGCTCCTGGCGATAACCTAACTTTGTTTACTATGACAAATGCCAAACATAAAGCAAGGGTAGAACACGCAATACGCAGACAGCTGTTTCACGGTTGTTACCGATCTTCAGAACGTCAGATGCCTTGAGCAGAGAGGTATATACAGAAGTCAAACAAGCGCGCGACACTCACTTAAGTGGTTAGGATCACAATCGATCCCATTCTGTCTGCTTGCCAGCCTGCTCCTGGCGATAACCTAACTTTGTTTACTATGACAAATGCCAAACATAAAGCAAGGGTAGAACACGCAATACGCAGACAGCTGTTTTAACGGTCGTTACCGATCTTCAGAACGTCAGATGCCCTTGAGCAGAGAGGTATATACAGAAGTCAAACAAGCGCGCGACACTCACTTAAGTGGTTAGGATCACAATCGATCCCATTCTGTCTGCTTGCCAGCCTGCTCCTGGCGATAACCTAACTTTTGTTTACTATGACAAATGCCAAAACATAAAGCAAGGGTAGAACACGCAATACGCAGACAGCTGTTTCACGGTTTGTTACCGATCTTCAAAACGTCAGATGCCTTGAGCAGAGAGGTATATACAGAAGTCAAACAAGCGCGCGACACTCACTTAAGTGGTTAGGATCACAATCGATCCCATTCTGTCTGCTTGCCAGCCTGCTCCTGGCGATAACCTAACTTTGTTTACTATGACAAATGCCAAAACATAAAGCAAGGGTAGAACACGCAATACGCAGACAGCTGTTTCACGGTTGTTACCGATCTTCAGAACGTCAGATGCCTTGAGCAGAGAGGTATATACAGAAGTCAAACAAGCGCGCGACACTCACTTAAGTGGTTAGGATCACAATCGATCCCATTCTGTCTGCTTGCCAGCCTGCTCCTGGCGATAACCTAACTTTGTTTACTATGACAAATGCCAAACATAAAGCAAGGGTAGAACACGCAATACACAGACAGCTGTTTAACGGTCGTTACCGATCTTCAGAACGTCAGATGCCCTGAGCAGAGAGGTATATACAGAATTCAAACAAGCCAGCGACACTCAGTTATGTGGTTAGGATCACAATCGATCCCATTTTGTCTTCTTGCCAGCCTGCTCCTGGCGTTTACCTAACTTTGTTTACTATGACAAATGCCAAACATAAAGCAAGGGTAGAACACGCAATACACAGACAGCTGTTTAACGGTCGTTACCGATCTTCAGAACGTCAGATGCCCTGAGCAGAGGGGTATATACAGAATTCAAACAAGCGCGCGACACTCACTTAAGTGGTTAGGATCAAAATCGATCGCATTCTGCCTGCTTGCCAGCCTGCTCCTGGCGATAACCTAAATTTGTTTACTATGATAAATGCCAAACGTAAAGCAAGGGTAGAACCCGCAAAACGCAGACAGCTGTTTCACGTTTGTTACCGATCATCAGAACGTCAGATGCCTTGAGCATAGAGGTATATACAGAATTCAAACAAGCGCGCGGTACTAACATAAGTGGTTAGGATCACAATCGATCCCATTCTGTCTGCTTGCCAGCCTGCTCCTGGCGATAACCTAACTTTTGTTTACTATGACAAATGCCAAACATAAAGCAATGGTAGAACACGCAATACGCAGACAGCTGTTTCGCGTATGTTACCGATCTTCAGAACGTCCGATGCCTTGAGCAGAGAGGTATATAGAGAAATCAAACAAGTGCACGACACTCACTTAAGTGGTAAGGATCACAATCGATCCCATTCTGTCTGCTTGCAAGCCTGCTCCTGGCGTTAACCTAACTTTTTTTCCTATGACAATTGCCAAATATAAAGCAATGGTAGAACACGCAATACGCAGACAGCTGTTTCACGGTTGTTACCGATCTTTAGAACGTCAGATTCATTGAGCAGAGAGGTATATATAGAAGTCAAAAAAGTGCACGATATTCACTTAAGTGGTTAGGATCACAATCGATCGTATTATGTCTGCCTGATAGCCTGCTCCTGGCGATTACCTAACTTTGTTTACTATGGCAAATGCCAAACATACCACAAGAATAGAACATGCAATACGCAAACAGCTGTTTCATTGTTGTCACCGATCTTCAGAACGTCAGCTGCATTGAGTAGAGAGGTATATATAGAAGTCAAACAAGCGTGCGAGACTCACATATGTGGTTAGGATCACAATCGACCCAATTCTGTCTGCTTGCCAGCCTGCTCCTGGCGATAACCTAACTTTGTTTACTATGACAAATGCCAATTATACAGCAACAGTAGAACATGCAATACGCAAACAGCTGTTTCATTGTTGTTACCGATCTTCAGAACGTCAGCTGCATTGAGTAGAGAGGTATATATAGAAGTCAAACAAGCGGGCGAGACTCACATAAGTGGTTAGGATCACAATCGATCCCATTCTGTCTGCTTGCCAGCCTGCACCTGGTGATAACCTAACTTTGTTTACCATGACAAATGCCAAACATAACGGAAGGGCAGAAAACGCAATACGCAGACAGCGTTTTCACGGTTGTAACCGATCTTTAGAACGTCAGAGGCTTTGCGCGTATAGGTGTATATAGAAGTCAAACAAGCACGCGACACTCACCTACGTTTTTAGGATCACAATCGACCCAATTCGGTCTGCTTGCCAGCCTGCTCCTGGCGATAATCTAACTTTGTTTACTATGACAAATGCCAAACATAAAGCAAGGGTAGAACACGCAATACACAGACAGCTGTTTAACGGTCGTTACCGATCTTCAGAACGTCAGATGCCCTGAGCAGAGAGGTATAGACAGAATTCAAACAAGCGCGCGACAATCACTTAAGTGGTTAGGATAACAATCGATCCCATTCTGTCTTCTTGCCAGCCTGCTCCTGGCGATTACCTAACTTTGTTTACTATGACAAATGCCAAACATAAAGCAAGGGTAGAACACGCAATACACAGACAGCTGTTTAACGGTCGTTACCGATCTTCAGAACGTCAGATGCCTTGAGCAGAGAGGTATAAACAGAAGTCAAACAAGCGTGCGACACTCACTTAAGTGATTAGGATCACAAACGATCCCATAATGTCTGCTTGCCAGCCTGCTCCTGGCGATAACCTAACTTTGTTTACTATGATAAATGCCAAAAATAAAGCAAGGGTAGAACCCGCAAAACGCAGACAGCTGTTTCACGTTTGTTACCGATCTTCAGAACGTCAGATGCCTTGAGCAGAGAGGTATATACAGAAGTCAAACAAGCGTGCGACACTCACTTAAGTGGTTAGTATCACAAACGATCCCATAAAGTCTGCTTGCCAGCCTGCTCCTGGCGATAACCCAACTTTGTTTACTATGACAAATGCCAAACATAAAGCAAGGGTAGAACACGCAATACACAGACAGCTGTTTAACGGTCGTTACCGATCTGCAGAACGTCAGATGCCCTGAGCAGAGAGGTATATACAGAATTCAAACAAGCGCGCGACAATCACTTAAGTGGTTAGGATAACAATCGATCCCATTTTGTCTTCTTGCCAGCCTGCTCCTGGCGATTACCTAACTTTGTTTACTATGACAAATGCCAAACATAAAGCAAGGGTAGAACACGCAATACACAGACAGCTGTTTAACGGTCGTTACCGATCTTCAGAACGTCAGATGCCCTGAGCAGAGGGGTATATACAGAATTCAAACAAGCGCGCGACACTCACTTAAGTGGTTAGGATCAAAATCGATCGCATTCTGCCTGCTTGCCAGCCTGCTCCTGGCGATAACCTAACTTTATTTAATATGACAACTGCCAAAAAAAACAAGGGTAGAACACGCAATACGCAGAAGACTGTTTCACGTTTGTTACCGATCATCAGAACGTCAAATGCCTTGAGCAGATAGGTATATACAGAAGTCAAACAAGCGCGCGGTTCTAACATAAGTGGTTAGGATCACAATCGATCCCATTCTGTCTGCTTGCCAGCCTGCTCCTGGCGATAACCTAAATTTGTTTACTATGATAAATGCCAAACGTAAAGCAAGGGTAGAACCCGCAAAACGCAGACAGCTGTTTCACGTTTGTTACCGATCTTCAGAACGTCAGATGCCTTGAGCAGAGAGGTATATACAGAAGTCAAACAAGCGCGCGACACTCAGTTATGTGGTTAGGATCACAATCGATCCCATTCTGTCTGCTTGCCAGCCTGCTCCTGGCGATAACCTAACTTTGTTTACTATGACAAATGCCAAACATAAAGCAAGGGTAGAACACGCAATACACAGACAGCTGTTTAACGGTCGTTACCGATCTTCAGAACGTCAGATGCCCTGAGCAGAGAGGGTATATACAGAAGTCAAGCAAGCGCGCGACACTCACTTAAGTGGTTAGGATCACAATCGATCCCATTCTGTCTGCTTGCCAGCCTGCTCCTGGCGATAACCTAACTTTGTTTACTATGACAAATGCCAAATATAAAGCAAGGGTAGAACACGCAATACGCAGACAGCTGTTTCACGGTTTGTTACCGATCTTCAGAACGTCAGATGCCCTGAGCAGAGAGGTATATACAGAAGTCAAACAAGCGCGCGACACTCACTTAAGTGGTTAGGATCACAAATCGATCCCATTCTGTCTGCTTGCCAGCCTGCTCCTGGCGATAACCTAACTTTGTTTACTATGACAAATGCCAAACATAAAGCAAGGGTAGAACCCGCAAAACGCAGACAGCTGTTTCACGTTTGTTACCGATCTTCAGAACGTCAGATGCCTTGAGCAGAGAGGTATATACAGAAGTCAAACAAGCGCGCGACACTCACTAAGTGGTTAGGATCACAATCGATCCCATTCTGTCTGCTTGCCAGCCTGCTCCTGGCGATAACCTAACTTTGTTTACTATGACAAATGCCAAACATAAAGCAAGGGTAGAACACGCAATACGCAGACAGCTGTTTCACGGTTGTTACCGATCTTCAGAACGTCAGATGCCCTTGAGCAGAGAGGTATATACAGAAAGTCAAACAAGCGCGCGACACTCACTTAAGTGGTTAGGATCACAATCGATCCCATTCTGTCTGCTTGCCAGCCTGCTCCTGGCGATAACCTAACTTTTGTTTACTATGACAAATGCCAAACATAAAGCAAGGGTAGAACACGCAATACGCAGACAGCTGTTTCACGGTTTGTTACCGATCTTCAGAACGTCAGATGCCTTGAGCAGAGAGGTATATACAGAAGTCAAACAATCGCGCGACACTCTCTTAAGTGGTTAGGATCACAATCGATCCAATTCTGTCTGCTTGCCAGCCTGCTCCTGGCGATAACCTAACTTTTGTTTACTATGACAAATGCCAAACAAAAAGCAAACGTAGAACACGCAATACGCAGACAGCTGTTTCACGGTTGTTACCGATCTTCAGAACGTCAGATGCCCTTGAGCAGAGAGGTATATACAGAAGTCAAACAAGCGTGCGAGACTCACTTATGTGGTTAGGATCACAATCGATCCCATTCTGTCTGCTTGCCAGCCTGCTCCTGGCGATAACCTAACTTTGTTTACTATGACAAATGCCAAACATAAAGCAAGGGTATAACACGCAATACGCAGATAGCTGTTTTAAGGTTTGTTACTGGTCTTTAAAACGTCATATGCCTTGAGCAGAGAGGTATATACAGAAGTCAAACAAGCGCGCGACACTCACTTAAGTGGTTAGGATCACAATCGATCCCATTCTGTCTGCTTGCCAGCCTGCTCCTGGCGATAACCTAACTTTGTTTACTATGACAAATGCCAAACATAAAGCAAGGGTAGAACACGCAATACACAGACAGCTGTTTAACGGTCGTTACCGATCTTCAGAACGTCAGATGCCCTGAGCAGAGAGGTATATACAGAATTCAAACAAGCGCGCGACACTCACTTAAGTGGTTAGGATCACAATCGATCCCATTCTGTCTGCTTGCCAGCCTGCTCCTGGCGATTAACCTAACTTTTGTTTACTATGACAAATGCCAAACATAAAGCAAGGGTAGAACACGCAATACGCAGACAGCTGTTTAACGGTCGTTACCGATCTTCAGAACGTCAGATGCCCTTGAGCAGAGAGGTATATACAGAATCAAACAAGCGCGCGACACTCACTTAAGTGGTTAGGATCACAATCGATCCCATTCTGTCTGCTTGCCAGCCTGCTCCTGGCGATAACCTAACTTTGTTTACTATGACAAATGCCAAAACATAAAGCAAGGGTAGAACACGCAATACGCAGACAGCTGTTTCACGGTTGTTACCGATCTTCAGAACGTCAGATGCCTTGAGCAGAGAGGTATATACAGAAGTCAAAACAAGCGTGCGACACTCACTTAAGTGGTTAGGATCACAAACGATCCCATTCTGTCTGCTTGCCAGCCTGCTCCTGGCGATAACCTAACTTTGTTTACTATGACAAATGCCAAACATAAAGCAAGGGTAGAACACGCAATACACAGACAGCTGTTTAACGGTCGTTACCGATCTTCAGAACGTCAGATGCCCTGAGCAGAGAGGTATATACAGAATTCAAACAAGCGCGCGACAATCACTTAAGTGGTTAGGATCACAATCGATCCCATTCTGTCTTCTTGCCAGCCTGCTCCTGGCGATAACCTAACTTTGTTTACTATGACAAATGCCAAACATAAAGCAAGGGTAGAACCCGCAAAACGCAGACAGCTGTTTCACGTTTGTTACCGATCTTCAGAACGTCAGATGCCTTGAGCAGAGAGGTATATACAGAAGTCAAACAAGCGCGCGACACTCACTTAAGTGGTTAGGATCACAATCGATCCCATTCTGTCTGCTTGCCAGCCTGCTCCTGGCGATAACCTAACTTTGTTTACTATGACAAATGCCAAACATAAAGCAATATTAGAACACGCAATACGCAGACAGCTGTTTCACGGTTGTAACCGATCTTCAGATCGTCAGATGCCTTGAGCAGAGAGGTATGTACAGAAGTCAAACAAGCGTGCGACACTCACTTAAGTGGTTAGGATCACAATCGATCCCATTCTGTCTGCTTGCCAGCCTGCTCCTGGCGATAACCTAACTTTGTTTACTATGATAAATGCCAAACATAAAGCAAGGGTAGAACCCGCAAAACGCAGACAGCTGTTTCACGTTTGTTACCGATCTTCAGAACGTCAGATACTTTGAGCAGAGAGGTATATACAGAAGTCAAACAAGCTCGCGATACTCACTTAAGTGGTTAGATCACAATCGATCCCATTCTGTCTGCTTGCCAGCCTGCTCCTGGCGATAACCTAACTTTGTTTACTATGACAAATGCCAAACATAAAGCAAGGGTAGAACACGCAATACGCAGACAGCTGTTTCACGGTTGTAACCGATATTCAGAACGTCAGATGCCTTAGCAGATAGTTATATACAAAAGTCAAACAAGCGTGCGAGACTCACATTAGAGGTTAGCATCACAATAAATCCCATTCTGCCTGCTAGCCAGCCTGCTTCTGGCGATATCCTTACTTTGTTTACTATTAAAAATGCCAAACATAAAGCAAGGGTAGAACACGCAATACACAGACAGCTGTTTCACGGTTTTTACCGATCTTCAGAATGTCAAATGCCTTGAGCAGAGAGGTATATACAGAATTCAAACAAGCGCGCGACACTCACTTAAGTGGTTAGGATCAAAATCGATCGCATTCTGCCTGCTTGTCAGCCTGCTCCTGGCGATATCCTAACTTTGTTTACTATGACGAATGCCAAACACAAAGCAAGGGTAGAACAGGCAATACGCAGACAGCTGTTTCACGATTGTTACCGATCTTCAGAATGTCAAATGCCTTGAGCAGAGAGGTATATACAGAAGTCAAACAATTGCGCGACACTCACATTAGTGGTTAGGATCACAATCGATCCCATTCTGTCTGCTTGCCAGCCTGCTCCTGGAGATAACCTAACTTTGTTTAATATGAAAAATGCCAAACATAAAGCAAGGGTAGAACACGCAATACGCAGACAGCTGTTTCACGGTTGTTACCGATCTTCAGAACGTCAGATGCCTTGAGCAGAGAGGTATATACAGAAGTCAAACAAGTTCGCGAGACTCACATAAGTTGTTAGGATCACAATCGATCGCATTCTGTCTGCTTGCCAGCCTGCTCCTGGCGATAACCTAACTTTGTTTACTATGACAAATGCCAAAACATAAAAGCAAGGGTAGAACGCGCAATCCGCAGACAGCTGTTTCACGGTTGTAACCGATCTTCAGAACGTCAGATGCCTTGAGCAGAGAGGTATATACAGAATTCAAACAAGCGTGCGAGACTCACATTAGTGGTTAGGATCACAATCGATCCCATTCTGTCTGCTTGCCAGCCTGCTCCTGGCGATATCCTAACTTTGTTTACTATGACAAATGCCAAACATAAAAGCAAGGGTAGAACACGCAATGGGCAGACAGCTGTTTCACGGTTGTTACCGATCTTCAGAACGTCCGATGCCTTAAGTAAAGAGGTATATACACAAGTCAAACCAGCGCGTGAAATTCAGTTATGTGGTTAGGATCACAATCGATCCCATTATGTCTGCTAGTCAGCCTGCTCCTCGTGCTAACCTAACTTTGTTTACTATGAAAAATGCCAAACATACAGCAAAGGGTAGAACACGCAATACGCAGACAGCTGTTTCACGGTTGTTGCCGATCTTCAGAACGTCAGATGCCTTGAGCAGAGAGGTATATACAGAAGTCAAAAGCAAGCGAGACTCACTAGATGGTTAGGATCACAATCGATCCCATTCTGTCTGCTTGCCAGCCTGCTCCTGGCGATAACCTAACTTTTGTTTACTATGACAAATGCCAAACATAAAATAAGGGTAGAACACGCAATACGCAGACAGCTGTTTCACGGTTGTTACCGATCTTCAGAACGTCAGATGCCTTGAGCAGAGAGGTATATACAGAAGTCAAACAAGCGCACGACACTCGCTTAAGTGGTTAGGATCACAATCGATCCCATTCTGTCTGCTTGCCAGCCTGCTCCTAGTGATAACCTAACTTTGTTTACTATGAAAAATGATAAACATAAAGCAAGGGTAGAACATGCCATAAACAGACAGCTGTTTCGGCGTTTGTTACCGTTGTTCAGAACGTCAGATGCCTTGAGCAGAGAGGTATATACAGAAGTCAAACAAGCGTGCGAGACTCACATACATGTTTAGGATCACAATCGATCCCATTCTGTCTGCTTGCCAGCCTGCTTCTGGCCATATCCTAACTTTGTTTTCTATGACAAATGCCAAACATAAAGCAAGGGTAGAACACGCAATACGCAGACAGCTGTTTCACGGTTGATACCGATCTTCAGAACGTCAGATGCCTTGATCGGAGAGGTATATACAGAAGTCAAAAACGTGCTAGACTCACATTAATGGTTTAGGATCACAATCGATCCCATTCTGTCTGCTTGCCAGCCTGCTCCTGGGCGATAACCTACCTTTGTTTACTATGACAAATGCCAAACATTAAAGCAAGGGTAGAACACGCAATACGCAGACAGCTGTTTCACGGTTGTAACCGATCTTCAGAACGTCAGATGCCTTGAGCAGAGAGGTATATACAGAAGTCAAACAAGCGCGCGACACTCAGTTATGTGGTTAGGATCACAATCGATCCCATTCTGTGTGCTTGCCAGCCTGCTCCTGTCGATATCCTTACTTTGTTTACTATGACAAATGCCAAACATAAAGCAAGGGTAGAATACGCAATAAACAGACAGCTGTTTCATGGTTGTTACCGATCTTCAGAATGTCAAATGCCTTGAGCAGAGATGTATTTATAGAAGTCAAACAAGCGCTTGAAACTCACTTAAGTGGTTAGGATCACAATCGATCCCATTCTGTCTGCTTGCCAGACTGCTCTTGGCGATAACCTATCTTTGTTTCCGATGACAAATGCCAAACATAAAATAAGGGTAGAACACGCAATATGCAGACAGCTGTTTCACGGTTGTTACCGATCTTCAGAATGTCAAATGCCTTGAGCAGATATGTATATATAGAAGTCAAACAAGCGATTGAAACTCACTTAAATGGTTAGGATCACAATCGATCCCATTCTGTCTGCTAGCCAGCCTGCTCCTGGCGAGATCCTAACTTTGTTGACTATGACAAATGCCAAATATAAAGCAAGGGTAGATTACGCAATACGTAGACAGCTGTTTCACGGTTTTAACCAATCTTCAGAATGTCAAATGCCTTGAGCTGAGAGGTATTTACAGAAGTCAAACAAGTGCGCGACACTCACTTTAGTGGTTAGGATCACAATCGATCCCATTCGGTCTGCTAGCCAGGCTGCTCCTGGCGAGATCCTAACTTTGTTTACTATGAAGAATTCCAAACCTAAAGCATAGGGTAGAACACGCAATACGCAGACAGCTGTTTCACGGTTGTTACCGATCTTCAGAACGTCAGATGCCTTGAGCAGAGAGGTATATACTGAAGTCAAACAAGTTCGCGAGACTCACATAAATTCTTAGGATCACAATCGATCGCATTCTGTCTGCTTGCCAGCCTGCTCCTGGCTCTTAACTTTGTTAACTATGACATATGCCAAAAATAAAACAAGTGTAGAACGCGCAATCCGCAGAGAGCTGTTTCACGGTTGTAACTGATATTCAGAACGTCAGATGCCTTGAACAGAGAGTTATATACAAAAGTAAAACAAGCGTGTAAGACTCACATTAGTGGTTAGGATCACAATCTATCCCATTATGTCTGCTAGCCAGCCTGCTCCTGGCGATATCCTAACTTTGTTTACTATGACAAATGCCAAACATAAAGCAAGGGTAGAACATGCAATACGCAGACAGCTGTTTCATGGTTGTTAGCGATCTTCAGAATGTCAAATGCCTTGAGCAGAGATGTATATATAGAAGTCAAACAAGCGCTTGAAACTCACTTAAGTGGTTAGGATCACAATCGATCCCATTATGTCTGCTTGTCAGCCTGCTCCTGGTGATATCCTAACTTTGTTTAGTATGACGAATGGCAAACATAAAGGAAAGGTAGTACACGCAATACGCAGACAGCTGTTTCACGGTTGTTGCCGATCGTCAGAACGTCAGATGCTTTGAGTAGAGAGGTATATACAGAAGTCAAAAAAGCAAGCGAGACTCACTAGATGGTTAGGAACACAATCGATCCCATTCTCTCTGCTTGCCAGCCTGCTCTTGGCGATAACCTTACTTTTTTTACTAGGACAAATGCCAAACATAAAATAAGGGTAAAAAACGCAATACGCAGACAGCTGTTTCACGGTTGTTACCGCTCTTCAGAACGTCAGATGCCTTGAGCAGAGAGGTATATACAGAAGTCAAACAAGCGCACGACACTCGCTTAAGTGGTTAGGATCACAATCGATCCCATTCTGTCTGCTTGCCAGCCTGCTCCTAGTGATAACCTAACTTTGTTTACTATGAAAAATGATAAACATAAAGCAAGGGCAGAACATGCCATAAACAGACAGCTGTGTCGCGTTTGTAACCGTTGTTCAGAACGTCAGATGCCTTGAGCAGAGAGGTATATACAGAAGTCAAACAAGCGTGCGAGACTCACATACATGTTTAGGATCACAATCGATCCCATTCTGTCTGCTTGCCAGCCTGCTTCTGGCCATATCCTAACTTTGTTTTCTATGACAAATGCCAAACATAAAGCAAGGGTAGAACACGCAATACGCAGACAGCTGTTTCACGGTTGATACCGATCTTCAGAACGTCAGATGCCTTGATCGGAGAGGTATAAACAGAAGTCAAAAAACGTGCTAGACTCACATAAATGGTTTTGATCACAATCGATCCCATTCTGTCTGCTTGCCAGCCTGCTCCTGGGGATAACCTACCTTTTTTACTATGACAAATGCCAAACATTAAGCAAGGGTAGAACACGTAATACGCAGACAGCTGTTTCACGGTTGTAACCGATCTTCAGAATGTCAAATGCCTTGAGCAGAGAGGTATATACAGAAGTCAAACAAGCGCGCGACACTCAGTTATGTGGTTAGGATCACAATCGATCCCATTCTGTGTGCTTGCCAGGCTGCTCCTGTCGATATCCTTACTTTGTTTACTATGACAAATGCCAAACATAAAGCAAGGGTAGAATACGCATTACGCAGACAGGTGTTTCACGGTTGTTACCGATCTTCAGAACGTCAGATGCCTTGATCGGAGAGGTATATACAGAAGTCAAAAAACGTGCTAGACTCACATAAATGGTTTTGATCACAATCGATCCCATTCTGTCTGCTTGCCAGCCTGCTCCTGGCGATAACCTAACTTTGTTTACTATGACATATGACAAAATTAAAACAAGGGTGGAATACACAATACGCAGACAGCAGATTCACTGTGGTGATCGATCTTGAAAACATCAGATTCCTTGAGCAGTGAGGTATAAAAGTAAGCCAAACAAGCGCGTGACACTCCTTTTATTGGTTAGGATCTAACTTGATACCATTCTGTCTGCCCGCCAGCCTGCTTCTGACGATAACCGAACGTTGTGTTCTAGGACACATGCCACATATAATACAAGGTTATAATACGCAATAGGCAGACAGTTGTTTCAAAAATGGTATCGATCTTCCGATCATCAAATGCCTTGAACAGTGAGATAAATACTGTAGAGTGTGTAGGAGTCTTAGTTAGGGATAGCACCGCACAGATATCATTCGGTCGCTCTGTTTGTCTCGTAGAGGTGGTGGATGTTCCTGTGGCTGCCTCTAACTGGTACCAGACTCTCAAATGTTGCTCCTCGAATTTTAGTTCTTCACAGCGGCCACACCCCGGGCAACCGTCTCGACCAGCGGGCTAAACCATGTGAGGGTCTCCGGTGTTGTGTGTGCCTCCACACCCGGTATGTCTGACTCCCGAAATGCCCACCTCCCCCATCTCAAAAAGTCCTACGTTGGGGGCAACAGCAACCCCGTAGGCGACCCAGGCTAACCCGTGTCGTTCTCCCACTAAAACATATCCGTGACCCATGGTGGAGTTCGGCAGCCGTCTATGATGTCCGAGCAGTCCTATTTAGGGACAGCACTGCTTGCCTCTTCGCGGAAGAAGGGGCTAGAAAAGGTGCCGTAAAAAATGCTGGGTCTCACGTCTTCTGCAGCCGGCCGCGGCTCGCAGATCGAAAAATACGCGGTCGTAAAACTCAAACAAACAACAATACCCCTGTCCCAATCCCGCTCACCATTACCTCCAGGCTGCTCGGGTGAGTCCACTTACACTAGCAGCTTGGAATGTTCGTTCCCTTTTAGACAATCTTAGGAGCGACCGGCCGGAACGGAGGAAGGCGCAAGTCGCTCGGGAACTGGCGCGCTACAAGGTGGACATTGCTGCTCTCAGCGAAACCAGATTCTCTGAGCAGGGTCAGCTTGAGGATGTGGGTGCCGACTACACCGTCTTCTGGAGCGGCCGGCCAAAGGCAGCCATCTTGGAAGGATGAAATGATAATTTAATTAACAAGTTTAAAATGGTACTTGGTATTTCCTCGGCTTTTTATTGACCAGTTCTGTTGCACATGCAAGAGGCTGCTGAAAACGATGAAGGTCGTACTACTTCAAACGTTATGTGATTTTTCTAATCAACATGCAGGAAGTTTCCTGAATTTATGTGATTATCGCTTATTTTTCGTAGAATTGCTTGTTATACCATATTTCCACCGTCTCTTTGTTTGAATGGCAAACGTGACATACACTCACAAGCTAGAACAGAGAACACACATGTTATGTGGTAAAAGGCTGCCCTCTGGGCCTTCACTCACTCGTATAGGGTGTATGAGCTAAAAAGTCAGTGACCGTTTGGTACGGCGATGAGCCCGTTTTAGGTTTATATCTGGTTCTGGGAGCGAATATTAATAAGCGGCATTCGTAGCTGTCCCTGTAGACTTATAGTATTCAGTTAAGTTTGTTTGAGAAAGTGGGTGACTGAGAAAAAGAAGACATGATCGCTTGGACAATAGCTTTATTCGCCTGACGTTTCGGGATTCCAGCTGGAAAACATCTTCAGAGACAGTATATGATACGCGTAATTCGTACATAGGGAGTTGCAGTATTTAAAGGATGTAGTCGCTATGATACTGCATGCTTATGGCAATTAACTGTTCCCTTTCGTCGATGATGACTGTCCTCCAGTGCGCTAATTGTTTTAATGGGTGGCATGTGGGGCGTTATCAACTGAAATTTCATCACCCATGTTGGATTTCGGCTTGATGATGGCTCGGTCATCTGGCTCACCGGCATTGGCACTGGAAAATGTATTCGCTTGGGCGCTCCCCGAGGGGCTAGTTGCTTTGGCCAAACTGAGTCTCAAAGTGATTCAAGCAACTCGCGGCTCGCGATTATCACCTCTCACGAGAATTTTGGCCTCATCGAACTTGAATTTGTGACCGACCCCTGGACTTCACACCGAAAGCGCGCTGATTCACGGCTGGTCCCACGAATAGGCATGCCCTGTCACCCCTGACCTCTCCTCCTGACCCCGGTGTGCCCTAATCCCGCAACCCCGACTCAACCCACGGACCAACCGATCAAATATCGAAGACTCGGCTGATCATTATCTAATGCTGACGTGAACATGTGAGACCCGCACAATCACGTCACTGCGATTCATTTGCTCACGAACGGATGCCTTGTTCTGACACTATTAACAAACTACCGACACACGATAACCTGTCCTGCCTTTAGGTACAACTAAAACTGAGCTGATATTCTTAATCGCCCCAAACGTTTGGGGCTTAATGCGGAATATGGAAGTACAGTAGGTGACCCAACTCATGCAATGTCGGGAGTTTAGTTTAGTTTATCCTTGGTCTTGTTATTTGGATTTGGTGAGGGAATTCGAGGCTCAGAAAACCTTTTTACCAACGAAAGCTGCATTTATTGAGGGAGAACAGACGGGATTTTGAGGAAATTGAAGGCTGCCGAATACCCAAGAAATTTCCTGTTATTTGCTAGCCCAGAACGAAACCTATTGTTTTTGTTTATTAAAGGAAAACAGGCAGGATTTGGGTGAACTCTGATGGTTCCGAATATCCAAAGAATTTCCTAGGTTATTTTATCTCACATTCAGTAGTCATAGTTATAGTGATTTTTCCCGTTTTCGGAATTCGTCAGTTTTCTAAAAAAGTTGGTATTTCTAAACAAAGTTATAGTTAAAAAGGGGGTTTGAGAGCTTTGAATTATTTCATTTGACCCAATTGCGAAAAAATCGGGGGCCTCAGTGGGCGGATAACTTGACCCAAGTTTGATTTAGCTTACGACTTCCTGTGGAGCCTCGTAGCTCAAGTGGCTATAACTTTGGCTGTACTAAAGCCTTCCCCTTGCTGTCGTAGGTTCATATCATACCTCTGCCGCTGAAATTTTTCCAATTGCGTAAACTGAAAGAAATAGTAATTTTCATATTTCCTTTAAAGTTGCATTAAGTTTTTCATTAGTATTTCAAAGTTTTGGCACATGCATCGGTGCCAGTTTTCCAGTGATTATCAATCTTTTGTAGATTTCGACAGTTTGCATCAGATAGGTCACATACTCCATATAAAAAGACTCCCATGGGGCGCCTTGGACATACTGATGAGCCAGGAATCTTGAGGTTTTAATTACAGCTTTAGCATGGTGGGAAACTCCTACAGTAGAGTCCCTATCTTTTGAAATGTCAACCGAAATTCCAAAATGTGTTTTTGAATCAAACAAATTACTCGGAGTTATCGTATTAATTATCGTGCAACCAAATCCTACAAAATTTCAGTCACGGAAGGACACCGGCTTTTGAGCGAGCGTCTTTCAGACCGCCCGTAAGAATGATACTCTGTTAAAACTGGCTACTTAATTAGTATGCAATTTTCTCATTGATATTCGATGCTCTTATTAATTCAAACATATTTCACAGAAAAAAACGCGCAAAAATATTATTTTTTGTACTCATTTGATAGCCAATTACGTCTCCTTGATATTTTTTACTTGAGGAAAGGGTATCTTTCAGTTTAAAAAAATTATTATGAGATGTTTAAAGACCTTGTAATTTTCATCCTTAATATATTTTATCCGTCAATTTATTAATTTTGCCTACGATTTGTACAATATGATCAAAATCCATTACAATATTTTATGTAAACTGTCTGAACTCTTCTTCATAACGTAAAGAAATTTGCGATTTTTTCTTTCACTGAATGCATAAAGCATGTAGTTTTGAAACCATGAGGTCAAGTGTAACGCACAATAAGTTTCAAAATTAATCAGCAATTTGGAAACTTTTGAAAAACCGAGAAATAAATTTTCTTCAAGTATAAAATTTTGAGTGTACATAATTTGCTATTGAACGAGTGAAATAAAGAATATTTGAGTGCATGTTGTCCATGAAATATATTTGAATTCCTAAGAGCATCGAAAATCAATGAGAAAGTTCCATACTAATTACGTAGCCAGTTTTTACTGAGCAACCTTTCTGTAGGCAGTCAGAAAGAAGGTCGTTCAAAAGCTGGCATCCTACGGTGATTGAAATATCTCAGGATTTTGCCGCACGATAATCAAACCAACAGAGCAGTTGACCAAAATGGCATTATAATAATCGGGTTTAAACTTCACCATGCGCAGCTCATTGACCAAGGTCCCTTACAAATTCCTGCCGAAAAATTAAAAAGCAGCGAAATTCTACTTCCTCTCCACAAGTAAGTCCTATTTTATTTTTATTGTTTAAATGTATAAACATTGTTTTATGGCAGTCTAGTGAAGGTAGCTTTGTCGGTGTTCTCTGGGCACACTTACAGTGTTAGTCTAGCATTCATTAAATTTCGTGAAGAAATTCAATTTCTGAAAAAAATCAACTGAAATTTACGCGGTTCATGGTCGTTGTGTTTCAAAGAGTATCAACTTCAGAACGGATTTGGCATGATTAGATCCGAAAGCCACAAAATTTTCATCAGAAAAATTTTCTCATGAAACGTGCCTAAAACGGGCGCAAAAGTTGGGCCACAAGCAAAAAGTAAGATGAAACGCAAAACGGTCTGATCACGTGCCTAACGTGACATTTGAGAGCTGAGTCTCCAACAGAGGGGTAAATAAGACAGGGTTGAGGTTACTTCATGACATGTTCGTGAACGTACAGCAATATTAGGTGAGTTAATCACAGTCTACATATAATAAAGAATGACCCATAATTTAAATTTTTAAAATGTTATTCCTAAAAGCCATAATTATGTATAAAAAAGGCAGAGAAAACGATTTTTTAGTTCTCTTTTTATAAACCAGTAGTTAATCTGTAAAAACATTGAAACCCAATGAAAATATGCTACGAAATTGAGTAATAATTTGTATGTGATTGCGATTTCTGCATGTTAATGAAAGGATCCTTAGCGGAAAACGGAAACTTGGCACATGTGAAATATCTCTGTATTGCGTCTCATGGTTATCCGTGTCGAAACCCCATGTAAGTAAGTTTTTCCGACCTGTTTTAAAATTGCAGTCAAGTGTGATTTATGTTCAACCCTTGTCATTGAGTGCAGTTCTTGTGCTGGATTTGAGATAAGATGAACACGTATGTACCTAAGAGGCACACTAAGTTATGGGTCGAGAAGTCTTAAAATACATATCTGAACTTATCTAATAAAATTTTAAGTTTGCATGCGTCACGGGTCAAATGCTGTCAATGGAACCGACTCACTTAGATTTCCTGACCTGCAGGTCCCTGTAACAACGGTCGTCATCACAAACCCTGGCCACTCGCAGAACAGCAACTAGACTGAATATGCGTTAAACGAACTGCAAAAAAACTGCGCTGTGGCGCAGCATAAATAAGCAAAAGTGAGCCAGTAAGGGGACCAACGGATGTCTGAAAATACTTTCTGAACGACATACTTAACTCCCCCTTAAATTTCTAACCCTAACCTTAATGCCATCCCTAATGCCACTCTAAACCTAGCTTTAATCTTAACCTTAACACTAATCCTGACTTTATCTCAAAGCTGAAAATTTATTTTAACGCTAAGTGCACTTAAATCTGGTAAAAAGCCATCTGTAGTACCGGACATTCACATTCCCTCTCCGATCAGTGAGACCACCTAGATGATTCCTACCCAATCCACTTGTATCGTTGATCTTACCATGAAAGCAAGTGCTCCAATTTATACCCTCAACAGTTAAAAGCAAAGTTTGAATTTAAACAATGTTTTGGAATCCGAGAAGTTATTGATCTCCTCCTGCTTATGTTAAGAAGAATGCATCCGGTCATGGTCACGTAAAAATGTGCTCTATCTTCCTTGAATTAGTTAGACAGGAAAAACTAGTCAACAAGGGTTAACTCAGTAACTGTTGCCAAATAAGTACTCCTACTTCTCCTTTTCTTTAAAAAAGAGAATACCTGGCTATTAAAGGGGCTTAAAATCTCGACCTATTGTTTTCCTGTAATAAATTTGAACAAGGTAAATACGACAGTGTATGCTGAATTTAATCACGTCCTAAGATTGTGTGACCTTTTAGTCAACAAGTCAGGGACATTTCCCATAAATGGGATCCACTGTTAAATAAGAAAAGGACATCGGGCCATCAAATGGGATAGATAAATAAAAACAGGGAATTTGGGGGTATGGTGCGAATAATTTTAATTACACTGGGGTATGGACATCGAAAACATACCGAGCTAGATGACATGTAAACGATTGGGTACTTAATCCGCATCCTATATGGATAACCGAGGCTGGTTTCTGTTCCATTCTGCTTTTGAATAAGTTATCTCTTAAATACGCAGGGTAATCGCTGCCCTTAATCAAAAGAATATTCACATGGAGGTGTGAAACAAGCCCTAAAACGTTGACAAAAACTTCGATTTGTGGACGAGAAACAAAAGTAATCGTATTACTCTGCAGAGTTAGTCATTCGGATTAAAAGCATATTTTGTTGATACTAAACGCAAAAGATGGCGAAGTAATACAGGAAGGATTGACTCGCGGCGTGGTACGCCGTATACCAATGAAATTCAGTTCGCACATCGACTATTACTGCTTCTCTAATTTGGCTACCGAGATGCAGGATCTAGGAATATAAATGAGATCTATCCGTGTCTACTTAAAAAATGGGTCTCAAAAGTACTGTGGAAAAAGCGACCTTACCTGAAGCCTTTTCCAAATAGCAACAAGACGAGAGGGATTTTCGGGGTGATTTGCGTCGATCTGACACGTGCAACGATGGGCCAACATTCCCTGGTCGTAAGCCAAAACTGTAGTAAACGCGGAATTCTGGAGAGGAGAATTAGACAAAAATTGCTGATATTGTTAAACATGTACCCAATAATATAATCACATCATTTCAGCTTCTGCTATAAAGCGAAATTTTAATTTATTAATCTTCGCAGGCAATAAAATCTGTAGACAATTTAATGTTAGGATAAAGACCGGTGGTAGCAGTTGACAAAAATCTGATTTTAAAAGATGGGACGTTTGCATCCGGTCACGCGCTAAGTGACTTCCCTGCAATCTAACTTTACCACTTTGTAAAATGTTAGAGAGGCACTGCATGGAACGGGCGAATCAGGAGCCATAAGTACCATTTCCCTCTACTTGTCTGATCTTCAGCATTTAACACGGACCAGAACAACTTATTTTTATTTTTATCTGCTGTGAGCAGGTCTCAAGAGGAGGCATTTAAAAAAATGCGATTTTGTGAGAGGAGTAAAATTTCCTATGGGATAATCAGTGGCTGTTCATCTTGAAATGCGTTTTTTGCCTTAAATTGGCTGGGCCTAGACACAGATCAAATCTCGCTGTGACTTGGCAAGCAGGTTCGTGTAAACACTGTTGCTCAGAATAAAAATTTCGACGAAACTTGTGAGAGCAAAGGCAAATGATGCAAGGGAGAAGTGAATATTGAGAGGAAGAAAAACCGCACGACCCAAAATAGCACAAAGTAATCAAAACAGTCGTGAGTGATATTCCTCGCCGGCAAATTTAATTCTTGTGTCTCAAGAAAGGTGATGCCATTTTAAGGGGCAAGAATTATCGCTGAGATTTAGATTCGGCGATTCAGTGAGTTCTTACACACGAACGGCGCAATCGGGAATGATGAAAAAAGCCCTGGCCTTACAGTTGAGAACATGCGCCACGTTCTTTGTAAAATGGCTTTCGAACTTAGCTGGGAACTCTTCAAAGCTGTCGCAAATGTTTGGGCACCTGGGACAACTGTATATGTAGTCGATTTGCCAGCTCATAAAATGTGAACCGAACTTCTGCAATTTGCTCTCATTTCGAACATATTACTTAAGCAGGGTTGTAATGGTAATTATCATAGAACCTTATCCCAAGATTTTTCAGTCACTTCGAAAAAAATGTCATCCTGGCTACCTACAAAAATTACACTCCGTGAAAAATGACTTCTTAATTTGCATGCTTTTTCTCAGGGATGTTCGATGCCCTTATAAATAAAAACATATTTTATAGCCAATACATACCAAAAAGCCTGTCCTGTAGCTAGTAGATAGCAAATTATCTCTTCTTCAAAGTTTGTACTTTGAGTGTTATTAAATAATTCCTAATTCAACATGCCGTAACACATGTATTAAGAGTTTTAAAAATATTGCTTTTTTATATTCATTTACGAAAAATAATACAATTCTCTACGTTTTGAAAAAGATGTAACAAAGTGATCATACAATTTTACAGTGGATGTGGACCATCTTGTATAGTTCAGTTGAGCTCATTAATAAACCGACACATAAGATGCTTATGAATGAAAAGTTAACGGTGTCCAATAATTTCATAATATGCAACTTTTATAAAATCATACGGCATACATTATTCGAACATGAAATTTGAAAATTTGTATTTTGCTACTGCTGCCGCACGGTCGGCCATCCTCCTTATGGATAATCGTAGTAAACTGCATGGCAGTAGGTCTTTCATCCTCTTTAATTTGCTGCCTGAATGTTTGCCTCTGGTGTGTGTGTATGTGCCCTCTGGGGTGTAGGGGTACTAGTTAGGGATAGCACCACACAGATAGCATTTGGTCGCTCCATTTGTATTGTACAGGTGGTGAATGCTACTGTGGCCGCCTCTAACTGGTACCCAACTCTCACCTGTGGCTCCTCGAATTTGGGTTCTTCGCAGCGGCCACACCCCGGACAACCGTCACGAACGGTGGGCTAAACCAGGTGGGGGTGTCCGGTGTTTTTGTGCCTCCACACCCGGTATGTCTGACTCCCGAAATTCCCACCTCGCCCCTCTCAAAAAGTTCTACGGTGGGGGCGACAGCAACCCCGTAGGCGGCCCAGGCTAACTCGGGTCGTTCTCCCACTAAAACAAAACTGTGACCCCTAATGGAGTACGGCAGCCGTCTGGGATGTCTGAGCAGCCCTTTTTAGGGACAGCACTGCTTGCCTCCTCGCAGAAGAAGGGGCTAGAAAAGGTGCCCTAAAAAATGCTGGGTCTCACGTCTTCTGCAGCCGGCCGCAGCTCGCAGATCGCAAAATACGCGGTCGTAAAACTCAAACAAACAACAATACCCCACGTCCCCATCTCCCTCGCCATACCCTCCAGGCTGCTCGGGTGAGTCCAGTCAAACCACCACAGCCACCCCCGCCGTCCCCACATCCGCCACCACCAACGATGGGGTCTCTCTCCTTAACTGTCCTTAATGCGACCGTACATTCACCTCACGTATCTGCCTAGTCGGTCACTTCCAAATCCATCGTACAGCGACTGGTGAACCAGTGCCTGGAGCACCAACACGCAGCAGAGATCTTCACCTGCAATGTCCTCACTGTCCTCGCACATTCACTCATCGCGTGGGCCTATTTGGTCACATGCGCATCCATGACAGCGGAATTCACTGCAATGCCGACAACACCGATACATAATACACACCCTCCTCTCCTGCCATTCTTACCGCCAATGCCAACCCCACTTTCATGAATGACATCCCCCTAGCCTCTACGAAATTCTCCTGCCCACAACGTGCCCGCACCTTCAACTCACGCATCGGCCTGGTCGGTCACCTGCGAATCCATCGCACGTAGGCTGGTGAGCCAGTGCCTGGGGCTCCAAAATACAGTCGCCATGCCCACTTCCACTGCCATTACTGTTCCTCACATTTACACACCGCATGGGCCTAGGGGACACATGCGCTTCGGCGACAACCTGCGGTAAACCACCGGAGGCTAAGCCACATCGGCACACACCATTTACATTAATACATTGACAACGCCCTACCCATCATCATAATGTACCTGATAAAATCACGGTTTTATGGAAACCGTGTCTTTGAAGGCTGCCAATCTGACGCTAAAACCAGACCATACCGTCGGCCCAGTGTAAGTAATGTGTGTGGACTGGGAGTCAGACGACGATGGCTCCTCCATATCATCTGAGTAAGTAATCCTAGTGTGTGCATTATGGGGGCCAGGTCGTGTTGTGGCGCGCGAAGACTGGTACGCCGACCCGTCAGCCAATGTGCCCACTCCCACCTCGGACAACTGACTTGCTTGGATAGTGGTCTGATTGTGGGGGTGGGGGAGAGAGTGAGGTCAACAGCTCAGCGCATTTTCCTCACTATAAATAAGCTGACGCGCTTGAAACTATCATGGTGCGCTA
Organism: Schistocephalus solidus; assembly: GCA_017591395.1. NCBI lineage: Eukaryota > Metazoa > Platyhelminthes > Cestoda > Diphyllobothriidea > Diphyllobothriidae > Schistocephalus > Schistocephalus solidus. Next base: position 274,870 of record WEDG01004594.1, read on the forward strand.
AAAGCCGTGGCTTAGAAGGTTGCCAACTGACGGGATAACTCGGACTGCGTGGTTAACCCAATGTGTGTTTTGTGTGGAATGGTTGACGGACGGACTGAGAGTCAGGCTGCAATGGCTCCTTCTTAATGTGACCTTTATGGCACTCCCACTCCGTGGGATCCGAGTCAGGTGCGGTGGTACGCCCAGGGGCGGCTCCGGCCGCGCCAGCCACATGCGCCCTATCTCATCTCCTGTCTTTTTGACTCTGTCTTGAGACCGGGCTCAGGTGGGTAGGAGGAGAGAGTGCGGTAGCTGCAGCGCAAGGCTACTATCACTGAAAACTAATTCACGCTCAAGTCACCGTCCCTGCACCACCTGGTGTGGAGCATACGGTGGACATCGTCGATCTACGACGTTCAACCTGTCGTATGCCTCCTAAACATGCCTAGTGGTAGATGCCCTGGATCAAAACGGAGGCCATTTCATGGTTCGGCAGGCGTTATTATTCTGGGATGCAGTCCTATGCAAAATGCCGATCTTGGGGGGTGCGCGTACTCAACACGTAGGTGCAGGCTACTGTCGCACTCCGTTCTCCCACTCCGTTCTCCCACTCCGTGAGAGATGATTCCTCTGTGTCCCGACCCCATCTCCGGTCTTCTTGCCTAGGTTTTGACACCGGGTACAGGCGGGTTAGGGTAAATGAGAGTGCGGAAGATGCACTGCAAGTCTACTATCTTTTAAAAGTAATTTTTGCACAAGTCACCGTCGCTGCACCACCCCTCTGTGGAGCATACGGTGGACATTGTCGGATTACGAAGGTTGAACTGAAGTGTGCATGTGTGTGCAGCTCCAATTGTAAATATTTTGAGAAGTCATTTGACGGTTTCCGAGACGTTCTTGAATTACTGGAGCGTTCATCAAAATTTGGGGTCGGTGTGGCTTGGTTTTTCGTCTTGATTGGTCATGCACCTGACGACAAAAGTTGCGCGGGCCACCATTCGATTTGAGCTTTCGTCAAAGTTATTACGATTCGGCAATGCTTTCTTCCAGTTAACTGTGACTAATTAGAGGGTTGCTGTTGAAGATATTTACTTATGCGGTATTTTTCACTTGCAGGATCTGGTGCAGTTACAAACCAAGCACCTACATTGGAGAAGCTTTAAGGTTACTCTGGATTCGGTTGGTTGAATACGCAGTAACAACAGCCGTGGACAGGAATGATGACTGCGCTCAGATCGCATGCCTTTCGACAGGACCCGGTCTGCGATCTTTTAATATGCACTAGCTCCTGCCCCTCCATAGGCTGTGTTGAGGCTTTGCCTGGGCATATTACGTGGCCGTGCACTGACGACGCAGGCGTACTGCCTCCAGTGAGAGAAGGGAAGAAGAAGGTTGTCCGTTCACCGAAATCATGTCTTTATTCATCTGAGCTTTCGAAATCTTCCTGGAGTCCATCGTCAGAGATAAAAGTGGTTATCGATTCCAAAATCTAGTCCCGCCGTTGTGCACCCGCTCGCTTCTGACACGTCCTCGATATATGGTAGAGCATGCCACTCCACAGGCGCCGTTTCTTGTTGGTTCTCCGGATGGTGACTATATAGATATCGGTTTATGTTTACCTCAGGTGACTACAAAATTGGTACTGGCGACCGTGCAGTCGTCTTCCTCCCTATTTTTGCATACACCTGGAATACGACCATTTGCCTCAATCCATTGTCCGTAGCAGCGGTTGTCAGCCAGTCATAACCAACCCCAGGTGGTGCACCAGCCGAGGCTCGAACTCACGGCACGTTGATAAGAAGTCCAACACCATAACCATTGTGCCACGGACTCGTTGTCTTGTCGGTTTAGAAAGGAAATATTAACATTCGTTGATGAAAGCTCATCGATCGCTACCGGAACTAACTCGTGCCATTAGAGCTTTGGACTTCTGATCAACGGGTCGCGGGTTTAAGCCTCGCTTGGCGCAGCACCTGGGGTTGAATAGGACTGACTGGTGATGGCTAATGAACCATAAATGGCAATAAGGCAATATTCATCTACCTATTCTACTACTAGCCGCTGTGTGGCTGCTGGCAGGGCTCAGGAGTGAGCTCCAAGGCTGAAAGGAACATGTGAAATCTGTTGGCGATCGATGAGTGTTCATCATCGAAAGTAAGACATTTTTGTTATCAGCGAGCTGTAGTTAATCCCGCATAAAATACCCTTAACTTCTATCCGGTCCAGTTTACAATATGAAAACAGTCCGCTATTATCTATTGCCTTGCACATACGTGTCAGCATGGGTACGGGCAGCGACATGATCACGCAGCTATGAGTTTTTTCCTAATCCCTCTGTCATAGGTTAGCGATATCTCCCATCCTATCCTTTCACTGATGTTTAAATAATAAATTATTTAATTCAGAGTTATTCAAGTTTGTTCATCAATCAGGTTACTTGACCTGCCCATTCATTTGTGCCTTGAGGCTCCATGTAGAGCCCTTGCAGTAGGGACTAGCCGTATAGATGCAGAAGCGAATTACAAAAACGTAGGCTGAAATGATTCCTTCCAGCTTATTAGTTGTCACCAGTTAGCCGCATCGACAAAAACTAATACTACAACCACTATTAAAATATTGGCTCTTTCTATCATTCCGGGACCAAATAAACTTACAAGGTCTGTTTGGAACCTGGAAAAGATGCGTTTTTCGACCCCAGTTTAAAATAAAATCACACTGAAATCTTGTCAATAATTATTCACTGAAAATGTCCTTTTGATACTCAATTGTGATTAAATTCACGGTCCCGGTGGGACCTCATAGCTCCGATGGTTAGGACTTTGGTTCTACTGAAGCCCTTCCTTTGTTGTTGCGAGTAATAATCTCACCAAAAGTGCAGGCTTTTTCAAATTCGGGTCAAATGAATAAGTGATTTGTTGTTTGCTTGGGCAAGACGTTTGATACACTAGCAAAAAGACGCCTGCGATGTTGCTGTATAGAGCGTGAAGGCACAACGGGCTGATCCGGTTCTCTACCCCGATTGGTTAAGGACGTTCTTACAATGATTAATATTCCCTATCATGACCGACAGGACAACGGACCCATGGCTCAATGGTAGATCGTTGCATCTAATGACTAAAGATCCCAAGCTTGATTCCATAAATCTGGGGTTGGATACCGTTGGCTGCTGACGGCTAATAAGCCACAACTAGCCATTCCTGTGTGCCCTATGTCTCTGTCGGGACTTGTTTCGGTGCATCCGATTACGTACGTACTGAATCACAGTACACCCTTGCCATGCATCTTACTGCAATATTTCATTCAGCTTCCCTCCCCACAAAGCACTCTTGAAGGAATTCGAAATTTGCAGGATGTATCAATTCTAAAACGAGGTTTGGAAACGCGGAAAGTGCATGCACCACCGACTCACGTGAATGAATTCGCTCCGTGGGCGCTTCGCCAGTGTCACCACAGGACTGGAAGCAGTACGTTCCAGAAGGGGAATGGCATGCGGACCTGGTTTTAAGGGTTGATGTGGTGCGGGCAACCCGAGCCCGTCCATGTTCCCCCATATATTGGCCTGGCTAGACGAGCGGCTGTTTTTTGGGAGCTCAGTTCTGCAAGGAAAATAGGAATAATAGTATGCTTTTGCATCAGATGTGTAAAGCGTCACTGCCGGCTTCATTTGGGGTTTCGAAGATTAAAAATGAATTTTCGTATTCTCGGTACTTTCATTTATTACGGGAGCACAGTTCATTCTACTCTTCCCCAGAACATCTGGTAGTTCAACACAACATTATTTGACGTGCAACTAAACGAAAACACTGGTTACTTCATCACAGTCGAACGTAACAGAATTGGGAATAGGAAGTTTTTTTAAAGAACTAAATAAAATGTGATTTCTAAGGGCATGATTTAATAGGCAAATATATTCATTACAACGACATAGTTAATTGGTAAAGGATGTTTTTATGTTTATATTGATTGCATCGGTCGCAAAGTTCCGCTTATGAGTGTTATAAGGACCAGATAAAAAGGAGACCTAGTATTATATTTTGACGCCCGTAACCTACCTAAAGCCGTTTTACTATTTTTAGCGTCACTGATGGCAGCAGTTATTCAATCTGCACTTTGCTCAGTCTGAAAGGTGGTAAGATAATTCAAAGATTGCAAAGCTTACGAGAAGGGATAAAGCAGGTAATCTAGACAACCTTAAAGAATGAAAGATAGGTATTACATTTCCTGAGAATGATTTAAACACGCAGTTGCCGTTGCTGTGCAATAGATCAGCACCTCAAGCTGTTAACATGCGATGACAGTTTCCTTCAAATCTCCAAAGATCGCCTGGAGTAAATATTTGCTATGAAAGAATGCCAAAAAGGAAATTTACTGGGTGCTTGTATTATATTTTCATTATGCGTAAAGATTCGAGGTCCAGATACCTCATCACGTTCATCATCTTCAGAAAAAGACGAAGAAGAGCGGGTGAGTTCATGGACTAAATTGCATTTGTGCGGACGTTTCGAAAGCCTTCTCGCTTGCTGCTACTGGTGGGCTTCAATTAGTCGATCCTACCCCTTGCCTCGTATTATAGGCGTGCTGGATGCACGAACTTTGACCTACCCGCCCGCTGCTGACTAACTTAGACGTCCACGCGATTGACCGCTTGCAGGCTCACGTGACGTTTATCCCCTTTGGGGTCGGCATAGGTGTAGGCAACTCAGCGTGCATGTTGGCCTCCCCCACGTCACTCGGCGAACGGATCAGTCGACGCTGGTCGCCTGAGTTGTTTTTAGCTTTGCGGGCACGTCCGTGAGGCAGCGTTAGAGGTTGGTCATGTCTACAGTCAATGGAAGACCAAGAGACCATTGAAAGAAACCTTCTGGTCCAGGATACTTCACAAGGAGGTCACTGGTTCTTAGGCAAGAAATGCCCTTGAAACATTTGACTATCGGCATGCCAGGTGCCCCGAAGCTATCTTCCATCTTTTGAAGTGGTTTTGATTATCTACTTTTCCGCTCTATTAGCTACCTTATAATGTTTTTCTTCGGATGTTGTGCGCTCTTCTCGTTAAAAGGCTGTTTGCATATTTTATTTACATCATTTGGATCACGCAAGGGAACTCTTAAATTCTCTAGGCTGGACACTTGCTAGTTAGCAAAGGAGGGGTTAAGAAGTTCTGTGGCACGTCAATTACGGCACCCAGACCGCACTGTGCGCCAAAATTTTGCAATAAAAAACTTCTTTTTAATTTTGAGGCCGTGGCAATATGGTAGATCAAATTCAAATCAAAATAAACCAGTCATCCGAGCAATTTCCTAGCTGTGAACTGGTGCTGATTAGCCACTCCCTATCCAGCCAAACCACAAGACTCAACTGACACGTTAACAATCATTTTGTCAGCCAAGATTCCATATGACCAACAGATGTTCTCTAGCGATTTGTACAACTAGGAAAAGACTATGTACAGTTGACTGAGACTGCGTTACGTTTAATGATATTCAATTCAACTGGCTTTAAAAACCTGGGGCCATCTGGATTCCTACTGGGAAAACAATACTTATAAATCTGTATCGATTGTGGCAGCACAACTGCGCTAAGTATGCACATATACCGGGATTGGCTAGTACAGACCAGCATATTCTTAGCAAATCTCAAGAACGCAATGGGCCTACCATGATAACATAGCTTTCGAAACTACATATTTTTTTTGAAACCACTATTTATGCAAGCCTTCCACTTTCCCGACTGTCTACGACAGTGGTTAAATATTCTTTCTTGTTTTCATTTGGGCAGCAAATGATGTCTTTTTCAAATGTTCTATTCGACTTAAAAAATCTTCTCGTATTCCCAAGTAATACTGACCCCAACCTGTCGTTTCAACTGCATTTAGGGTTTCCAAACTACACGCAGTCTAAATTCGGTCTAGGAAAAATCACGTTATTATCTAAGCTATTTATTAAGCCATTTTGTAATAAATGCGTGACATGTTCTTTAGTTTTTAAGCAGTATTAATAAATGTTCATTTACGATACTGTATGAATGAATATTTAACGGGCTTAAATGTCTCTTATTTACAAACTTTAACCAAACCGAATGATGCACTTGAGTTAAGTGGAAAGCTCGAAGAATTCGTAGATTGCTATCAAATAAGTACAAAGAAAGCATATTGCTTTTATATTTTCTGAAAAAATGTATTTGAATTCATAAGGACCTCCAAATTCAATATGAAAACTTCATAGAATGTAGGTACTCGTTGGCTGGTGTTGGTGTTTTTTGGTAAGATTTTGTAAAGAAGCTCGTTCGACAGCCGGAATCCTGCCGTGACTGATATATCTTGGGATAAGGCTGTAATAAAATTCATACGACAACCTTACTTAAGCATGTTTTTCTAATGAAGACATTTTAGAATTTCTGTTGACATTTTCGAAGTAGCAAGTCAACTGTAGACTTTAGAACTACCTATATTAATTATGAAACAAATACTTATTCAAGCATTCCATTTTCAAGACTGATAAAGAAAACATTTAACTACTCTTTCGTGTTACAATTAGAGAGACGGTCTTGGAACATGTGCAATCAAGCCTAATTTTATAAAATTATCGTTCAATTATTTCAAATAAAAAATTGTGTAAAGTTTTTTGAAGCCTCTTCTTAAACGACTGGTAGCAATGAATCCTGTCAAGTTGATGTATTTTCTGCCAAAAGTTGAGTTCGAGATATGGCCTTTGTTAATCGCCTACAACCATGAAATCCTCAAAATAATCAAATTTACTCATAAAAAACGGATACCGCAGGCAGTAGAGCTCATGGGACGTTTGTCGCGACTTAAGGTGCGATAGGTCCGTAGTTGTTAACAAAGCCCTTAGCCGATTCCTACCCTTGTCATTAAAGGGAGCATCTACCCAATCACCCATGTAAAAAGTTACTCGACGTTACCCTATTCCTTTAGAGAAGCATGCATTATCAAGCTGGCTGCTGACTGAAAACCCCTGAATTGCTTGTGCACATTGTGTACACGGAAAAGTCGGAACTCGGAGTGGATGAAATGTCATAAGATTTTGGCTGGGATTGTAAAATGTATATTTGGCTATGTGCGATAATTGAGATAAAATTTACTCCAAATCATAATTAAATTTATGCGTACGATTCGAATTTCTCGGCTATCTTCAAAATATTTACTCGCTCAAAATGATTGATTAACTCTGATTGATTGATTGATTTCCAGAATAGTTTGGAATCCTATCTGTGTTTATTCGTATTATACATAAAAGTTGCATCTACAATTTATTACATGTGCAAATCAAACAGAAAATGTTGTATTTAACTACCAGCTTCAAATGACGCGCTTTTTGATTGAAGTATTTCCAAACACCGTGTTATTTGAAGGTATCCTTTACTATTTATCTTATTTTATAATGTCACTGTAATACACATAATGGATTTTTGAAGCACATTTTCGTAACTTGAAATGTTTCTGTAAAAGTAACGCGTGGTACGCCCACGATATTACATTAAATATACATCACGCTGCATATTTTGCGAGCTGCACGAATATATCTAAAATTAGTTAGATATATGGACGTTCTTGCAGGCACCTCAATAAGCTCGTAGCTTCAAGTATCCAGAAGTCTGAAAAGTACTTACGTTAGAGGAACAGCTGGAATTGGAGTGAACAGCAAACCAGGGAAAAAGGAATAATTTGCATTCCAGTACAAGTTTAAAGTCCTTACATGCACAGGCAAAGAAAATCAGCGAAAAGCTGAGCAGCACATGTTTAGGGATGATATTCAGAGTACTTCTTTTTGCAGGTGGTTAAGCAGATATTGTTTCAAAAGCCAGCACGTTGCTGTGCAGGCCTTAATTTAAAGCAGATTTCTGCTCATCCATTTTGGTATTAGATTATGTAACGCAACACATAACAGTTGATGAAAATATGTATCACACTCAGTTTTGGAAAAATAAAATGTAAGGCAGCTTCCGTTGTCAGTTAGCTTGCTCTCGGAAAAGGCCTTTTCGCCTGTAGAGTACCCTATACAATCAGAATGCCAATCCAAATGCTTATAACGTTGGGCAAAAATCTATTTAGCGTTGGATTCAGAGACGTTGCGATGTTAATAAAGGTTAAAAAATGTTTTGCGCATCTGAGCCTTTTTTTGGGACGAGAGTAATTTTATCTTGCGCGCTTTACCAAACAGAACTAGCCGCACATCAAACTTGGTGCTTTCTCCTCCGTACATAACGTGAAACGGGCTTAAGTGAACGTGGTTATTTTTTGCTAACTGGAGGCTGAATGGGTTTGACAGAGTCGGGTTTTTAAATCGGTGGATTTTATACCTTATCGCACAGTTCTATTGCCTACAGGCAGTGTTCTTATAAACGTGTGGATATTTCCCCGCCATTTGCAAATATTACAAAGCAACCCTATAGGGTTCTTCTAACAGTCGGCTTTGTTAACGTGAGGCACATAGCAAGGCTCTTACTTGTCTTACGGCCAAGAGTCTGATACTGCTGAATTGAGAAATCGAATGGGCTGACGATTAGTAGTTTTAGCAATAGCTACATATTTATCTAAACCACTCGGTTGGACGTTTAGAATCAAGGAAATGAACCTCAAGGTAAACGAAATTGCTCCAATATAAGCAGAAAAAGGAGTAAATTCATGTGCAGCCGATATATTATCAGCATTTTTAAGAAAGTCAAAAAAGAGTTTGACATTTCGAATTTTCGGGTTTTTTGAAGCCGGGATTTCATATTCGGTTTTAAAAATAGGACCCTGAAGAACATCTACATAGACGAATGCCCATGAACTTGATAAATTTTTCCAGAAATATCTTTTTTTGAAGGCTTTCATAAACACATGAGAAAGGTCCTATTTTTGGGCAGTCGAGCTGAATGCTGAAAATCACAATGTCATAACTAACTACGACAACCCTCAACTTAACAGACTTCATCGTCTCAAAAACAACAGGGTATTTTAAAGGAAGAAAAGTTCTCTTGCTGCATTCGAAATGGTTTGCTTATGGTTATATCTGCTAAATATACACAAATGTATTAGTAGTGTGAGACGCTCTGTTCCTATGACGTTCCAATTGTCGAACGCAAGCAGAAACCTTTTTTGTTTTATGTTAAAGCATGAAGGATATTTAATTTTTAAAAACTGCACTAAATAGTTATTCTCAAGCGATTTTCTATTCGTGCTGGTCTATTCACTCAGTTTGCTGCATTGACAGGCTTTAGCTACTGCAAAAACTAAAAATTCCTCATTTACAACGATGTTTAGCGTTTCAGAATTTTCTGCGTTTTTAAAAATATCGGTATATCTAAACAATGCAATATTACTTTTTATATTTACTTTTTATTTAGGTTAAAATCGCTCATTAATAATTCATACACTTGTCCATTCCTTTTGGCCGAGGTTATGGTTATTGGAATCATTTTGTAAATTAATGCACATTTCTTTCGTTAGGAAATGTACTGTAAAATAGGCAGCATTTTCGACTTAAGACCATAGCAACCAATTTGGCTACCTCCTCCCTTAGTTCACTAACTTGAATTTTAACATCGGTTGCGGGCAATTTGCTTGCCAGTAGGGCCTATAGAAATGATTGCACAAGGTGTTAACTACAGCCATCAAGCGAAGGACTTTTGAAAATAGGTTATTGACGCCAACTACCGTCTTAGAAGGGGTTTTTCCTCACCATACCGGACTGTTTACTGCTCGATCTACAAAATGCCCTTGTTTTACATGCAAACTATTTTGAGGCAGTTATGAATGTTCGTTAGGCGAAAGTTTGAAGTAGGCGGCTATTGCCCAGATTCAGGACAGTACTAACCCGGCTTCCAGACTTTTCAGTCGCGATGGGCGATATTAATTTTGCGAATTTTCAGTGTTGTCCTTTCGCTCAATTCCTGCTGCAGGATTTACAGCAGGAATTGCACCACCTGGACTCCCGTTTAGGTCGCATGTAATAAATGGAGAATAACGACTTCCACTGATTGGGTTTGGTGATTGATGCTTAAACCGCAGACCCTAGATTTTTTTCTATCGGTAAAATGTTAGGTAAGACTTAAACATAACAATCTACCCTTAACTACGCGTCCATGGGGGCTTACTTAATTTGCCGAATAGAGGTCTAAGTATGGTCGTCAACCTTGAAAATGATCATTTTCGGACGGCTTTTTGCACATTTTAACTTGGTGATTTTTTACCATTTACGCGAAATATGATACATTTGAAAGTATGCTTACCTTATTGGCTTGGTGACAGAGTACGCCGTGAAGTAGCAGGAAAAGAACATGATGGGATTTACTTACAGTTATGCTGCATAATAGTTAATTATACTGAATTTTTCTTATACGGACCGGGTTTAATGCTTTAACAAGTTAAGAGTTGAGAAGCTAGCGCGCAGTTGAGAAATATGCGCGTTAATATGGGATGACCTAACTATGTGATGGCATCCAAATCAGCGTCCCACAAAGACTTTAGAGGGGTGTTAATGGTGCTAGGTTAACAGGATACCATGTGATATGGCGTGATAATATTTCAGTTCACCTGAATTTTAATCTGTAGAACCTCCCTTAAATTTACGTAGTGTAGATTTTCAATCTCAGGAAACGTAAATTGAAAATTTGAGAGACGATTTAAATTTGTATAGCGTACTGGAGTGGGGTCTTCCAGTTATAATAGCGTGCAACGTAATTCCAAGATATTTCCGTCGCACCCGGATGCCCACTTTCGAACGAGCTTTCTTCGGGTCACCAGCAAAAACTACAATCTGTAAAAATGACTTCTTAGATAGTAGGAATGTTTCTTAGATATTCGGAATGTTTCTCATGACTTTTTGATGGCCCTATAAATCAAATATTTTTTAAAGAAAACACTTACGAAAATATTCTTTCTCGTACACATTTTTCAAAGATTTTCATCTTAAAATTTTAGGCATGAAGGAAGGGTATCATTCGGTTTTAAAAAGTCTCTAAATATTACTTCTCTAAAGAACCTTAAATTTCTATTCATAAAGCATCTGTCTAGTTATTAATGCTACTTATAACATAACCGGCGTGGTCCACATCCATTGCAAACTGTGATGAGTAATACAGGAATTCTTCCTAATAAATTCGACGAATATGTGCTTTCAGTTAGACTGTATGTATACAGCATGAATAACAGTGCCACGGCAAGTTGGCTGCGAAAGTATTCCACCAAAATTCATATAAGCAAGCAGGAGACAACGAGTCCTAAAAGGGAAGTCATTGAAGCTTACTTAATGCTCTTTCTTTGCCTGACATTTTTAATAGCCATTTTTGTGGCCCAATGATTTTAGAAGTGTGAATCTAAAAAAAGCCTTAAGGGAAATACAACTGCCTTAACGATAGTGAGTTTACATCTCATTGTAGGGCGGGCCCCTTCGTACTGACAGTGATATTCTGACTATCTGATAATCCTTGCGACAAGGTAGGATCGACACAGCTGTAAACGAGGTAAGCCAACCTTGATCTCCCGCCCTCTCTCCAAGAAACCATCAGAGCAGTGTAGCAACTCTCCAGTGGGAAAGCACCTGGCTCGGACAAGATCCCAGCTGAGATTTAAAAGCATGGTGGAACCCAGCTGATGAATCGACTCACAGTGCTCTTCCAGGTGATGTGGTACCAAGGACAAGTCCCTCTGGATTTCAAAGACGCCACCATTTTCCACGTATGCAAGAAGAAAGGAAACCGCCAACTTTGCGACAACCACCGAGGAATTTCGCTACTGAACATCGCTGGAAAGATCTTCGCCCGCATTCTCCTCAACCGCTTGAACGCTCACCTGGAGCAAGGACTGCTCCCGGAAAGTCAATGCGGCTTCCGACGACACAGAGGAACAATCGACATGATCTTCGCTGCTCGCCAGCTGCAAGAGAAGTGCCAAGAGATGCGGACTCACCTCTACACTACCTTTGTGGACCTGACGAAAGCCTTTGACACGGTGAATCGCGACGGGCTGTGGAAAATCATGCAGAAATTCGGCTGTCCTGAACGGTTCACGCATATGGTATGTCAGCTTCACAACGGGATGATGGCGCACGTTACTGAGAACGGGACAGTATCTGAAGCATTCGCAGTGACCAACGGAGTGAGGCAGGGCTGCGTATTGGCTCCCACCCTGTTCAGCCTCATGTTCTCTGCCATGTTAATGGATGCCTACCGTGACGAACGCCCCGGGATCCGCATCGCCTACCGGATGGACGGCCGACTCCTCAACCAACGACGAATGCACTTCCGCTCGCGTGTCTCCACAGCGACTATCCATGAACTTCTATTCGCTAATGACTGCGCACTCAATACAACGACAGAAGAGGAAATGCAAAGGAGCATGGACCTTTTCGCTGCCGCCTGTGACAACTTCGGACTTCGCATCAACACTGAGAAAACGGTTGTGATGCATCAACCATCGCCAAACACTCTATACACCGCAGCTCACATCAATGTCAATGGCGCCCAACTTAAATCTGTAGATACCTTCACGTATCTAGGCAGCAATCTCTCACGCAGCACCAAAGTCGACGATGAGATCGCCCATCGGATCGCTAAAGCCAGCCAAGCCTTTGGACGCATGCAAAATGTGGTCTGGAATCGACATGGTCTCCACCTCAGAACCAAACTCAAGATGTACAAAGCTGTCATATTGCCAACGCTGCTGTATGGAGCGGAGACGTGGACAATCTAGCAAAAGCAGGCACGAAAGCTCAACCACTTCCACCTCAGCTGTCTCCGCAGAATACTAAAGCTGAGTTGGCAAGACAGGATACCGGACACGGAAGTGCTGGAACGAACAGGCATTCTCAGCATTTTCGCTCAGTTGAAACAACTGCAACTGCGCTGGAGCGGTCACCTTGTGCGGATGGATGACGAAAGGCTACCCAAACGACTCTTCTATGGAGATCTCGCCATGGGTTCTCGTCGACAAGGGGGGTCAAGTACGACGCTAAAAAGACACTCTGAAGACCTCCCTGAAGCAATTGCAGATCGATCCGGAGTCCTGGGAGGACCTTGCCCGAAATCGATCGGCTTGGCGGAGAACAGTGAAGACAGGGGCAGCAATCTACGAAGCCAACAGGATCGCCGTTGCCAAGACCAAAAGAGCGGCACGAAAGCCACCAGCGCCCCGGATCAACATCGCCAATGCCCAGGCCCTTCCAACATGCCCGCGCTGTCACCGCACCTTCCGCGCGCGAATCGGCCTAGTCGGACATCTTCGGAAGCAATGCATCAACAATCCGACAATTCAAAATTCTACGTCTACTTCTGTCAACCCTCCTTCGGACTCTCCCACCCTCACTCCTGACATCAATTCCATTACTCCCACCATCATAGAGACCACATCCATCTACTCATCGCCAGCAAACCCCACCACCGCAACCACCACCACCTTCACTACCACCACCACCATCAGCGATGGGGAATCTCTCCTAAGCTGTACTCAATGCGACCGCACATTCACCTCACGCATCGGTCTGGTCAGTCACTTGCGAATACATCGTACAGAGACCGGTGATCCAGTGCCTGGAACACCATCACACAGCAGAGATCATCGCCTCCACTGCCCTCACTGTACTCGCGAATTCACTCATCACATGGGCCTATTCGGTCACATGCGCATCCATGACAGCGGAATACACCACAATGCCGACAACACCGATACACCATGCATACCCTCCGCTCTGCCATTCTTAGCGCCCCTGACACCCCAACTGGATGAATGACATCCCCCCAGCCTCTACCGATTTCTCCTGCCCACACTGCCCCCGCACCTTCAAATCACGAATCGGCCTGGTCGGTCACCTGCGAATCCATCGCACGGAGGCTGGTGAATCAGTGCCTGGGACTCCGACATACAGTCGACGCGCCCGCCTTCACTGCCCTCACTGCTCCCGCACATTAACACACCACATGGGCCTATTAGGACACATGCGCCTCCACGACAAACTCCGGTAAACCACCGGAGGCTAAGCTACATCAGCGCACATTACCTACACCAATACGTCGACAACACCCTCACATTCACCATTTACCAGAGTATATCACGGTTTCCTAGAAACCATCGCTGGGAAGTCTGCCAATCTGACGCTTCCACCAGACCACGCCGTCGGCTCAGTGTATGTGCTGTGTGTGTCGAGTGGCTGACCAGTGGACTGGGAGTCAGACGGCGATGGCTGCTCCATATCCCCTGAGTTTGTGAATACTGGTATGTGCGTTATGGGGGCCAGGTCGTGCTGTGGCGCGCGAAGACGGGTACGCCAATCCGTCAGCCAATGCGCCCACTCCCACATCAGGCAACTGACCGGCTCGGACAGTAATCTGATTGTGGGGGTGAGGGAGAGAGTGAGGTCGAGAGCTCAGCGTATTTTCCTCACTATAAACAATCTGACGCGTTTGAAACTATCACGGTGCGCTAAAAGCCGTGGCTTGGAAGGTTGCTAACTGACGGGATAACTCGGACCGCGTGGTCAGCCCAATGTGTGTTTTGTGTGGATTGGCTGACTGGCGGACTAAGAGTCAGACTGCAATGGCTCCTTCTTAATGGGGCCTTATGGCACTCCCATTCTGTGGGATCCGAGCCAGGTGTGGTGGTACGCCCAGGGGCGGATCAGGCCGCACCAGCCACCGGCGTCCTCTCCCATCTCCGTTCTTCTTGACTGTGTCATGAGACCGGGCTCAGGTGGGGGAGGAGAAGAGAGTGCGGTAACGTTGAGTGCCACGGTTGGAAGGTTGCCAACTGACAATTACACTCAGACCTCGCAGATGGTCCAATGTGTGTTGTGTGGAGTGGCTGACTGGTGGTCTGAGAGTCAGGCTGCGATGGCTCCTTCTTAAAGTGACCTCTGGCTATCTCATACATGTGAGATGTACGCCATTCAACCACTGTTGTGTGAAATCCTGGTGCTTGTGTTTGGGGTCCAGGTCGTGCACGTAGTTCACGTAGACGAGGTCACCAGCAGCTGCGCCCGCTTCTGCATCAGACAACAAACCGGCTCGGACAGTGGTCTGATTGTTGGGGTGGGGGAGTGAGTGAGGTCGAGAGCTCAGCGTATTTTCCTCAGTATAAACAATCTGACGCGCTTGAAACTATCATATAGCGTTAAAAGCAGTGGCTAAGAAGGTTGTTAAATGACGGGAACACTCGGACCGCGTGGTCAGCCCGATGTGTGTTTTGTGCGAAGTGGCTGACTGGCGAACTGTGAGTCAGGCTGCAATGGCTCCTTTTTATGTGGCCTTTATGGCACTCTTTCTCCGCGGGATCCGAGCCAGGTGTGGTGGTACGCCCAGGAGCGGCTCCGTCCCCGCCATTCACATGCACCCTCTCCCATCTCCGGTCTTTTTGACGCTGTCTTGATACCGGGCTCAGGTGGGGGATGAGGAGACCGTGCGCTAGATGCAGCTTATGCTACTATCCCTTAAAACTTATTCACGCAAAAGTCACAGTCCCTGCACCTCCTGCTTTGGAGCATACGGTGGACATCATCGAAATTTACGGTCGAACTTCTAAGTGTGTGTGTGTGTGTTCTGTGCCCGCCTAACGCACCACGTGGTAGATGCGTTGGACCAACACGGGGGCCACATCAGGGCACAGCATGCGTTATTCGGGTTGCGCTCCGCTAACAAATGCCGAACATGGGAGGTGTGATGGCACGCCTAGGGGCGGCTAGGACTTAGGGGACCCGGCTGTGCCAGCCACCTGCGTCCTCTCCCGCCTCTGGTCTTTTTGACTCTGTCTTGGCACCGGGTTCAGTTGGGGGAGAGGAGAGAGTGCGGTAGATGCAGCGCCTGTCTACTATCACTTTAAACTAAATCACGCGCAAGTGACCGTCCCTGCTCCACTTTTCCATTGAGCATACCGTGGACATCGTCGGACTACGACGGTCGAACTGTCGTGTGTGTGTATGTTCAAATACCGACACAAACGCAGTATTTATGTCCGCAACGCGCCCCACTATCACCGCTAACATGCTCATACAAACTGGTGCGACCGGCAATGGCAACAGCAGCCCCCCCACACAAACACCACAGTTAGAACGTCGATTACGATGAGGTCCACCGTATGATCCACAACAGGTGGTGCAGCGACGGTGACTTGCGCGTGAATTACTTTTAAGGGATAGTAGCATGCGATGCATCTACCGCACGCTCTCCTCATCCCCCACCTGAGCCCGGTGTCGAGACAGCGTCAAAAAGACCGGAGATGGGAGAGGGCGCATGTGAATGGCGGGGACGGAGCCGCCCCTGGGCGAACCACCACACCTGGCTCGGATCCCGCGGAGTAGGAGTGCCATAAAGGCCACATAAAAAAGGATTCATTGCAGCCTGACTCTCAGTTCGCCAGTCAGCCACTTCGCACAAAACTCACATCGGGCTGACCACGCGGTCCGAGTGTTCCCGTCAGTTGGCAACCTTCCAAGCCACGGGTTTTAGCCCACTGTGATAGGTTCAAGCACGTCAGATTGTTTATAATGAGGAACATGCGCTGAGCTGTCGACCTCACTCTCTCCCCCACAATCAGACCACCGTCATATCCGGTCAGTTGTCTGATGTGGGAGAGGACGCATTGGCTGACGGATCTGCGTACCCGTCTTCGCGCGCCACAGCACGTCCTGGTCCCCATAACGCACACACCAGGCTTTACTTACTCAGATTATATGGAGGAGCCATCGCCGTCTGACTCCCAGTCCACTGGTCAGCTACTCGACACACACAGCACATATACTAAGCCGACGACGTGATCTGGTGTAACTGTCAGATTGGCAGCCTTCCAAGCCACGGTTTTTTAGGATACCGTAATTTTCTCAGGTAGATTATGATGATGGTTAGGGTGTTGTCTATGTATTAGTGTAGATAGTATGCGCTGATGTGGCTTAGCCTCCGGTGGTTTAAAGCAGGTTGTCTTGGAGGTGCATGTGTCCTGATAGGCCCATGCGGTGTGTAAATGTGCAGGAGCAGTGAGGGCAGTGGAGGCGGGTGCGTTGCCCTTATGTCGGAGCCCCAGGTTCTGGATCACCAGACTCCGTGCGATTGATTCGCAGGTGACTGACCAGGCCAATGCAAGAGTTGAAATTGCGGGCGCAGTGTAGCGAACAGAAATCGGGAGAGGCTGGGGGGAGTCATTCATGGTAGTGGGGGTATCAGGGGCGCTAAGAATGGATGGAGCGGAGGGTGTGCATGGTGTTTCGGTGTTGTCGGCATTGTGGTGTATTCCGCTGTCATGGATGCGCATGTGACCGAAAAGGCCCATGCGATGACTGAATGCGCGAGGACATTGAGGACAGTGGAGGCGACGATCTCTGCTGTGTGTTGGTGCTCCAGGCACTGGTTCACCAGTCTCTGTACGATGGATTCGCAAATGACCGACCAGGCCGATGCGTAAGGTGAATGTGCAGTCGCATTGAGGACAGCTGAGGAGAGAGTCCCCATCGCTGGTGGTGGTGGATGTGGTGATGGCGGGAGGCTTTCGTGGTGGGGGTAACAGGCAATGAGTATTGGGATGTGGTGTCTATGATGTTGGGAGCAATGGAATTGATACCAAAGTGAGGGTGGGGTAGTCTAAAAGAGGGTTGGCAGAATTTGACGTAGACGTTGGAATTGTCGGATTGCTGGTGCATTGCGTCCGAAGATATCCAACAAGGCCGATTCGCGAGCAGCAGATGTGATGCCAGAGTGGGCATGTTGGAAGGCCTGCACATCGGCAGTGTTGATCCGGAGCCCTGGTGACGTTCGTGCCACTCTTTTGGCCTTGGCGGCGCCGATTCGGTTGGCCTCATTGATGGCTGCATCGGTCTTCACGGATCTTCTCCATGCCGTTCTATCCTGGGCAAGGTCCTCCCATTTACCGTGTTGATTTGCAGTTGCTTCAGCGATTTCTTAAACGTGTCCTTGAAGCATCATTTTTGACATCCCTGTTGGCGAGAAACCGTAGCGATATCTCCATAGAAATGTCGTTTGGGTAGTCGCTCGTCGTCCATTATTCCCAGGTGGCCACTCCATCGCAATTGCACTTGCCTCAGCATGGCGTGGATGCTGAGGATTCCGGTCCGCTCCAGGACTTCCATGTCCGGGATCCTGTCTTGCCATCTCAGCTTCATTATTCTGCGGAGGTAGCTGAGATGAAAGTGATTAAGCTTCCTGGCTTGGTTCGAGTATACCATCCAGGTCTCCTGCTCCGTAAAGGAGTGTCGTCAAGACGATGGCCTTGTACATCTTCAGTTTGGTGTTCAGGTGAATACCGTGGCGATTCCACACGGAGGCCTGTCGTCGGCCGAAGGCCTGACTGGCTTTGGAAATTTTTTGGGCAAACTCATAATCGATTCTTGTGTTGCTCGACATCGTGCTTCCTAGATAAGCGAAGGTTTCCACGTTTTTGATTTGAGCACCGTTGACATTGTATTCCGCGCGGGGTGGTGGCTGGTGCATGACAACCGTTTTGGCTGTAATGATTGTTAATCCAAAATCGGCGCAGCCAGCGGCGAAGAGGTGCATACTCCTTTGCATGTCCTCCTCTGTCAACGTTTTAAGAGCGCAGTCGTCCGCGAAGAGCAAGTCATGGACTCTACCAGTTGACACGCGCGTTAAAGCCTGCATACGCCGACTGTTGAGAAGATGCCCATCAGTTCTGTAGGCGATGTGGATTCCAGGCTGCTCATCATGGTAGGCGTCCATTGCCATAGCCGAGAACATGAGACTGAACAGGGTGGGAGCCAATACGCAGCTCTGCTTCACTCCGTTGGTCACTGCGAATGCTTCGGATACCGTCCCGTTGTCAGTGACACAAGCCGTCATCCCGTCATGAAGCTGACAATCATATGTGTGGACCGCTAATTACAGCCGAATTTCTGAATAACATTTCACAGTCCACCGCGATGCACCGTGTCAAAGGCTTTCGTTAGATCCACGAAGGTAGTGTATACGTGAGTTCGCATCTCCTGGCAATTCTATTGTGGCTGGCTGGCGGCAAAGGTCATGTCGGATGTTTCGCGGTGTCGGCGGAAGCCAAATTGGCTTTCCGAGAGCAGGCCATGCTCTGGGTAACCGTTCAGACGATTGAGAAGGATACGGGCGAAGATCTTCCCAGCGATGTTGAGCAAAGAGATGTCTGTGTGATTATCATAGATTTCCTGGTTCCCCTTCCGCTTGTAGAGATGGACGATGGTCGCGTCTTTAAAGCCATGAGGAACTTGTCCTTGGCACCTCATCTCCTGGAAGAGTGCTGTGAGCTTTGCCTTCAGTCGGGGCCCGCCGTGCTTGTAGACTTCTGGTGGGATTGCGTTGGATCCCGGTGCTTTACCGCCGGAAATCTGCTGCACGGCTTGGATGGTTTCTGGTAGGGAAGGCGGCAGATCCAGGCCATTGTTCGTGTCCACATGAGGAAGCCGGTCAATGGCAGCATCGGAGATGACTGATGAGCAATTAAGACACTTCTGAAGTGCTCGGCAAAACGCTTCAGAATTTGCGATCACTCTGTCAGCAGTGTTGTGCCGTCAGAGTTGAGCAGCGGTGCGGTCCCCTTGAAACACGGGCAGTAGATGGCCTTGATGACTTTGACAATGTTTTTCATTTCATTGCGGTCCGCATACCGCTGGATTGCCAAAGCCTTATGGATCATCCAGGCGTCCTGCATCTACCACAGCGATTGCCGTTGAAGGCGTTGGCATCCCAAGAAGGCTGCTTTGGTGGCGTCAGTCCGAAGGTCCATGTAGGCTTTGTGTGGTCCTTTCTTCTCCGCAAGTTAGCTGCTGATGTCAGCGTCATTGTCGTCAAACCAGTCCTGTTGTTGATGGCGTGCGCGTCCAAAGAATTCAAGGGCGGTTGACTGGATGACATTTCGCAGTTGGCACCATCGTGTTTCTACGGTGCCATTATTATCTGCAGTGCAGGTCCTCCAGTTTCTCATTTATTTGGTTGCTGAAGTCAAAACAGTGAACAGGAAAATTTAACAAAAGAGTATTTAACTTACCTGGCGGTCGCTTACCTTGGGGCCTTCGTCGGGGTTTCAGTCGGAGCCTCATCTGGGAGATGATGAGGCGGTGATCTGTCCAACCATTGGCATCGCGGATCGCCTTGGTTACCAACACGTACTGTCGATCTCGCCTCCGGATGACAACATAGTCCAGCAGCTGCCAGCGCCTCGACCGAGGGTGCATCCACTAGGCCTTCTCCCAACTCGGAAGGCGGAAAAAGGTGTTGGTCAGCACGAGATGGTGGTTCGCACACGTTCGCAGAAGAAGGAGGCCGTTATCGTTACGACTACCGAGACAGTGGGAACTCAGCACTCCCTGCCAGGCAGCGTGGTTCATCCCGAAGTGGGCGTTGATGTCACCAAGTCACCTTCGGCACAGTCGCCAGCAGGGCGTGCAGATCCTCGTAGAATTTGCCCTTCGCCGCATCAGAGCTCGTCATTGGGGGAAGCGTAGGCGCTGATGATGGTGGTGAACTGGTCTCCCCGAAGAGGGAGGCAAAGGCTCATCAGGCGATAATTGATACCCTGCGGCAGACATGGCAGACGTCCCACGATGTCGTTCCGGATGGCAAATGCAACACCAGCGTCGCGTCCCTCTGCCATTTGCCGGCCGCTCCAGAAGAAGGTGTAGCTGGAATCTACCTCCTCCAGCTGACCCTGCTCAGAGAAACAGTTCTCTTTGATATCAGTAATGTCCACCTTGTAGCGCGCCAGATCCCGAGCGACTAAAGCCGTCCACCGTTACACCCGGATTCTCCTAGGATTGTCTAAAGGGGTTTGAACACTTTAGGCTGCTCGTGTGAGTGGACTCGACTAAGCAGCCTGGGGAGTATGGCGAGGGGAATGAAACCGGGGGGGATTGTTTTTTGTTTGAGTTTTACGACCGCGTATTTGGTCATCTGCGAGACGCGGCCGGCGGCAGAAGATGTGATAAACACACACACACGATAGTTCGACCGTCGTAGTCCGACAATGTCCACCGTATGCTCAATGGGAAAGTGGTGCAGGGACGGTAACATGCGCGTGAATTAGTTTTAAGTGATAGTAGCATTGCGCTGCATCTACCGAACTCTCTCCTCCTATCCCACCTGAACCCGGTGTCAAGACAGAGTCTAGAAGACCGGAGGCGGGAGTGGACGCAGGTGGCTGGCACGGCTGGGTCCCCTAAGTCCTAGCCGCACCTAGGCGTGCCACCACACCGCCCATGTTCGGAATTTTTAAGTGGAGCGCAACCCGAAAAACGCATGCCGTGCCCTCATGTGGCCCCCATTTGGCCCATTTAGGGGGCACACATACGACATTTCGACCGTCGTAGTCCAACGATGTCCAACGTATGCACCATAGGAAAGTGGAGCAGGGACGGTGACTTGCGCGTGAATTAGTTTTAAGGGATAGTAGCCTTGCGCTGCATCTACCGCACCCTCTCCTCCTCTCCCACCTGAGCCCGGTATCAAGACAGAGTCAAGAAGACCGGAGATGGGAGAGGACGCAGGTGGCTGGCGCGGCCTGAGCCGCCCCTGGGCGTGCCACCACACCTAGCTCGGATCCCACGGAGTGTGAGTGCCATAAAGGCCACATTAAGAAGGAGCCATTGCAACCTGACTCTCAGTCCGCCAGTCAGCCACTCCACACAAAACACACATTGGGCTGACCACGCGGTCCGAGTTATCCCGTCAGTTGGCAACCTTCTAAGCCACTGCTTTTAACGCTGCGTGATAGTTTCAAGCACGTCAGATTGTTTATAGTGAGGAAAATACGCTCAGCTTTTGACCTCACTCTCTCCATCACCCCCGCGATCAGACCCACTGTCCGAGCCAGTTAGTTGTCTGATGCGGAAGCGGGCACAGCTGCTGGTGACCTCGTCTACGTGAAGTACGTACACGACCCGGCCCCTCAAACACAAGCACCAGGATTTCACACAACAGGGGTTGAGAGGCTTACATCTCACATGTGTGAGATAGCCAGAGGTCACGTTAAGAAGGAGCCATCGCAACCTGGTTCTTAGTCCGCCAGTCAGCCACTCCACACAAAACACACATTG
>WEDG01004595.1:0-45103 GCA_017591395.1 Schistocephalus solidus
ATGGCTACATGGTCAGGCTCTGGTGGAAACTTCAAAAGTTTATTCGCCCTTACTAGCCTTATCTTCAGTTTGATCAATCCATCCATGTTTGAGAATCCTTGGATTTGCTCTGCTCCATTGGTTTCATTGAGCGTTTCTTTTGGTCCAGCTCTAATAACTGAATTCCCACCTGTCATTGGCAGCTGGGAATATTCCATTATCATTAGGAGAGAGCTCCACTGATCCGGCTACAGCATCGACTACGCCTCCCATCATATCTTGAAACTGGTCTGGAGCCCCTGATGGATAGCCAGTCACCGACGACGCCAGTCACAACAACATATATATATATATATATATATATATATATATATATATATATATATCATGTCTACACCATCTCCTTGGGAAGAAGACGTATAAGAGGGGGCGAGTCTTATAGACTCAAATTGCATTTACTCGACAAGCTCTGGTGCCTTCTCGCTTCCACTATCAGAGTAGTGTTTATGTTTTGGTATTGAAAATAGGTATCCAGATATTTTAGAAAAGATGAAATTTTTTGGGAAAATAGAAATTCGAATGCGTAATTTCAGATTATCTCTAGTTCGTTTGTTGGGATTTACGGGTAGTGGTATGAACGTTCAACGATCAAACCGCCGATCCCGGAGAAAACCGAACCGGCCGTACTATACTCGATGCATTTCCCGTCATCCCAAATCGACACAAAAGGCCTGATCTCAACGATTCTGGCATGCCGCAATCCAACCGATACGCCGGCTTGACACGGCCCCATCCACGCAATTGGCTCCATGAATCCACGCATCTTCCTGATCAAGCAGACGCCACCAACCGCCTCCCACAAAATCCCATGTCCGGTTCCAGCATGGCTAGCTAATTTGGGATAAATGGTCCTTGCCTTCTAACTGCCAATTGATGTTCCATGTAGATTTGGTTGAGTAGGATTCCCCTCAGTTTTACTACAAACGCGCATTGCACTGAAATATGGAATTTAGCAGATACATCTTTTATCGGCTAGCCACCATGTCCCGAGGCCCAAGCCGTGAGCGCAGCAGATGCTGTAGGGTGGGTACACTTAGACCTGGTGTTTTGCTTCGTCTTCTACTACATAGAGGCATTTTAATGTAGAGGAGAGTTCACAGGGTCACGTTCTTGGGGTGCCCTGGGCATGCGCTTCGTTTGAAATATCTTCTCTTGATTCTTACGCTTTAGGACACTCGGGATACACGCAGTCATTAGTATCCATTTATAGAATAAGCAAAGGTGATTTCTGTTTCTAAATTGATAAATGCTCCTTCTAATGAGCAGTGTAGTTTTGGCCTGATTTAGCAGGATCGTAGATAGAACTCCTTTGTGAGGAGATAAGATGATTACTCTCAAAGTGTAGGATGACCTCAGAATATGCTTTCTTTGCGGTAAACTGAGGGTGTGATGAGGATCCATCAGTTTTCTGATGCACTGAGAGACATCGGACTCAGCTTCCGTCTCTGAACATGTAAAGTCTCAATTCCCTGTGAAATGTTTGAGTTTAGATTTTGTGGAGCAAGATCTAATAGTTCTTTCTTTGACGATGACAAATGGGAATATCATCGGCGATCGCCACCACGAATCTTTGGCTTTTAACACCAGGAGAGCTATAAATTCGGACTCTTGGCTGCATATATATATATATATATATATATATATATATATATATATATATATGCAGAAATAATACGACCGATTGAAAAGACAAAGGGGAGACTGGAATGGCCATTTCTGGCTTATTAGCCGTCATCTGCCAGCCATACCCAACAGGCGCTGCGGCGCGCCGACCTCGAACTCGCGACTCTTTGCTGGGCAGAAGTTCAATCGCTCTACCCACTGCGCCACGAGCTCCGCTGAGTCTCTGCCCGCTCTGGATCAGGAATATTAACAATGGCATTGGGGTGCTCACTTTCGATCGGTTACAGGACTCCTCCGTCCCGTTGCGCCTTTGGGAATAACTCCTCAAAGTCCCGCCAGCAGCCGTAAGGCAGTTTCTAGCGTATGGTGCAGCGAATAACACGACCGACAAAGACAAGGGAGAAGCCGAAATGGCCATTTCTGGCTTTATTGTGCCGTCATCAGCCAGCCATACCTAACCCTGTAGGCTGCGCGGCGCCCGAGCCCTCGAACTCGCGACCTTGCTGGGCAGAAGTCCAACGGCTCTACCACCACTGCGCCGCGAGCGTCTATCCTGCCGGCTCCCGATCCGGGAAATAGTACCAACGGCAGTCAGGGCGCCCACTGATCGGATTAATAGCAGGGACGCATCTGTCCGTTGCCAGCCTTGGGAGGGCTACACTCCCTGCTACCAGCAGCCGTAAAAGCGTAAGTGTGTATGGAGTAGAATAGCATGACCGACAAAGAGACAAGGACTGGAATGGCCATTTCTGGCTTATTGATGCGTCATCAGCCAGGCCATACCCAACCCAGGCGTCTGCGGCGCCGAGCCTCGAATCGCGACCTTGTTGCGCAGGAAGTTCAACGTCTACCCACTGCGCCACGAGCTCGCGTCTTGCCGCGTCGACGTGAAATACTAACAACGGCAGCAGAGTCGCCCATCGATCGGCCACATGGACCCCACCTCGTTCCGTTGTGCGGGCTAACTCTCAGAAGCCCCGCCAGCAGCCGTAAAGGCAGCTAAGTGTCATGCAGCAGAATACCACGACCGACAAAGACAAGAGACTGGAATGGCCATTTCGGCCGGCTGATTAGCCGTCATCAGCCAGCACCCAACTCCAGTGCGCTGCGGCACCGAGCCCTCGAACTCGCCTTGACTGGGCAGAAGTTCCACCGCTCTAACCGCTGCGCCACGAGCTCGGTGTCTTGCCGGTTTCGATCAGGAATATCACGGTGCAGTAGGGCGCTCACCGATCGAGTTTACAGGACTCCACTCGTCGTGCCTTGCTAACTCTCAAGCACGTGAGCGCAGCCGTATAGGCAGCTGCGTGTACAGGCAGAATAGCATACGACCGACAAAGAGAAGGAGACTGGAATGGTCGTTTCGCTTCTGGCTTTATTAGCCGTCATCAGCCAGCCATACGCAACTCCCAGGCGCTGCGGCGCCTGAGCCCTCGGACTCGCGACCTTGCTGCAGAAGCTGCATGACGCTCTACCCACTGCGCCACGAGCCTCGTTGTCTCACCGGTCGACGACGAGTGAGTCCCAGTAAGCGATCGATGTAGGCGCCCCACTACCATTGCGTCATATTCCCGATCGAAACTTCGCTTCAAGACATCGAGCCTCGTGGACGCGGTGGATGCGACGGACTTCTGCCCACCGTTGCCGTCAGCGAGTTCACGGGTGTTGCCGCAGCGCCTGCAGTATGGGTCTGGTCTGATGACGGCATAGTCGAAATGGCCATTCCGAAGTCTTCCGCTTTGTCTTTGCTCGTTGCGTGTTTGTTCCTGCCTATACCTTTAGCTGCTCTTTGGCGGCTGGCGGGGCTTGAGAGTTAGCCTGGCAGGTACAACAGGACGAATTTAGTCCTGTAACCGATCGCTGAGCGCCCCACTACCATTGTTAATATTCCCGATCGAAACCGGCGTAGACAACGAGCTCGTGGCGCAGCGCGTAGAGCCGGTGGACTTCTAACAGATCGCGAGTTCACAGGCTCGGGCGCGCATGTCACCCTGGGGTTAGGTATGTCACGGCTGATGACGTGCTAATAAGCCAGAAACGGCCATTCCAGTCCCCTTGTCTTTGCTTCGGCCGCGTTGTTCTTGCCCTATTATCATAGCTGCCTTTACGGCCGCTGGCGAGGTTCGAGACGTTCATGGCACAACGGACGAGTGAGCCCTGTAATCGATGGTGAGCGCCCTACTACCGTGTTATATATATATATGATGATGAGGGCTCGCCGATCGTGCTTAGCGAAACTATGTATGTCCGCTGCGCGCAACTCGCACTACCCTCGTCGGCGCGGTCGCTACTGCGCGATCGCAGTCATACGATGGAACGGAACGACAAAGCGACTAAGCGAAGACCGGAATGGGCCATGTCTGGCTTGTTAGCCTTCATCAGCCGAGTCATACCCAATCCCAGCGCCAAATTGTGCCACCTTGGTCTCGTACCCGCGACCTTTGCATTTGAGTCGAACGCTCTTCCACAAATGAGCTCACGGGCCCGTTGTTTCTGTCGGCTGCGGATCGGGAATATGATGATGATGAATGTGGGGCTCACCGATCTTGGCCAATGAACATGTATGTTCCGCTGTGCTCCTGGAGCTCGACTTAGAGGCCCTCTGCGGGCGTCGCAGAGCGACGTGGGCAGAGGATGGAATGGAACCGACAAAGATACAGGAAGGACCGGAATGGCCATTTCTGGCTGATGAAGCCGTCACCAGCTAGTTATACCCAATCCCAGTTTGGCACTACCTGGGATTCGGTATTCCTGATCACCAACTTGGTTCAAACACAACGAGCCCGTGGCTCAAACGGTAAAACGTCCGACTCCAAACACCATGCGCCGCGCGTCCGGAATCCAGGTGCGCCACACTTGTTGGGCGACCGCTGCTGACGGCTACCACCGTCAGACAGCGGCCATCCGGTCTCCCTTTCGTCCTGGTCGGTTCTCCACCTACATCGCTCACGCCCGAGCACCCTGGTATACGCATACCTGAGCTCCAGGGCACAATGGAAATTACAGCATGTTCCTACATGATTTACTCGACACTATCTCAGCATTCCCTGATCTACAACCAGACAACGAGCACGATGGCTCCAATAGGTATATATATATATATATATACGACAGTTCGACGTCGATTTCCGGACGAGATCCACCGCATGCTCGCATACCCAGGTGGTGCAGGGACGGCGGACTCGGCGCGCAGTCTAGTTTTAGTGATAGTAGCGCAGGCCAGCTAGCACTGCATCCTCCTCCGCAGGCCCGGTGCCGCGACAGAGTCAAATGAAGACCGGAGATGGGAGGAGGGCGCGAGGTGGCTGGCGCGGCCGGAGCCGCCCCTGGGCGCTGCCACCACACCTGGCTCGGATCCCACGGTGTGAGTGCCATGCAAAGAGCGAGCATTAAGAAGGAGCCATTGCAACTCTGACTCGTCCATGTCCGCCAGTCAGCCACTCCACACAAAACACACGTGGGCTGGCCACGCGGTCCGAGTGATCCCCGGCTCGGTTGGCATTCTTTCAAGCGACGTGGCGCGGGAGCGTAATGATAGGTTTCTGGCGCGTCAGATTGTTTGGTAGTGAGGGAATATGCACTGAGCTGTCGACCTCACTCTACTCCCCACGCGGTCAGACTTTCACTGTCTTGAGCCGTCAGTTGCTCTGATGTGGGAGTAGTGCACGTGCTGACGGATCGGCGTACTGTCTTTCGCGTCTGGCCACAGGCACTGACGCTGGCCCGCATAACGCACACACCCAGGAGTTCTACAAACTCCTTGGGGAAATATGGAGCAGCCATTGCCGTCTGACTCCCCAGATCCACTGGTCTAGCCACTCGACACACACAGCATATACACTGAGCCGACGGCGTGGTCGTGGAAGCGTCAGATCGCTTGAGACTTCCCAGCCGTTTGCTCGTAGGGAAACCGTGATATACTCTGGTAAATGGTGGACTGAGGGTGTAGTCGATGTATTGGTGCAGGCAGTGTGCGCTGATGTACGCAGCTCTCCGGTGGTACCGGAGGTTGTCGCGAAGGTGCATGTGGTCCTAAGAGGCCTGCATGCGGTGTGTAAATGCGGGAGCAGTGAGGTCAGTGGAAGGCGGGCGCTGCCGACTCATATGCCCGGAGCCCCAGGCGCTGGTTCACCAGCCACCTCCGTGCGATGGATCTCGCGGGTGACCGACCAGGCCGATGCGTGAGCTGAGCTGCGGGCGCAGTGCGGGCAGGAGAAATCGGTGGAGGCGCGATGCCATCTCATGCAGTAAAAGCTGGGGGTGTCAGGGCTAAGAATGGCATGGTGCGCGTGCGCATGGTGCATCGGGTGCTGTCGGCACCAGTGGTGTCTCATTGCGCCGTCATGGATGCGCATGTGACCGAATAGGCCCATGCGATGAGTGGAAATAGCAGCGAGGTACAGTGAGGAACTGATAGAGGCGACGATCTCTGCTGTGATGGTGTTCCAGGCACTGGCCCACCGGTCTCTGTACGATGTATTCGCAAGTGATGACCGACCAGGCCGATGCGTGAGGAGGTGCGTGCGGTCGCATTGAGTAAGCAGCTTAGAGAGAGAGTCCCCATCGCTGATGGTGGTTGTGAAGTGGTGAAGTGAAGGCGAAGGCAATGGTGGTTTGCGGTGGTGGGGGTAACAGGCGATGAGTAGATGGATGTGGGTCTCTCTGCGGATGGCAGGAGTAATGGAATTCGATGTCAGAGTGAGGGTGGGAGTTAGAATTGAGGGGTTGGCAGAATTTGACGTAGAATGGAATTGTGGGATTGTTGGTTGCATCGCGTCCGAAGACGTCCCGGACCAGCGCCGGATCGCGCGCGCAGATGCGTGCCGACAGCGCGGGCATGTTGGCGCCTGGGCACGCGCGCTGGTCCGCGCTGTCGACTTTCGTGCCGCTCTTTGGCCTTGGCGGCGTGCGATCCGGTTGGCCTCGTAGATTGCTGCAGACGCCAGCAGCCCTCACTGATCTACTCCCATGCCGGTCTATCCCGGGCAGGAGGTCTTCCCCAGGTCGCCGAGTTGATCTGGTAGCCGCTCTGCAGCGACTTTTGAAAGTGTCCTTTGTAGAAGCGTCAGTTTTCGGACCCCGACGAGAGCAGCGTCCTGCAGCGACATCTCCGTAGAAAAGTGCCGCTCGTAGTCGCTCGTCGTCCATTCGCGGGTCAAGTGGCCGCTCCATCGCAGCCGCACTCTGGCCTCAGCTACGCATGGATGCTGAGGATTCCGGGTCCGGCTCCAGGACTTCCTGCGTCCGCATCCCGTCTTGCCATCCTCGGCTCTCGGTGATTCTGGAGGCAGCTGGAGATGAGCGATTCAGCTTCCTGGCTTTGGTCTCGAGTAGACGGTCCAGGCTCCGCTCCGTCAAAGGAGGCCGATGACGACGGGCCTCTACACCTAGCTTCGTGTTCAGGTGGAATACCGTGGCGATTCCATCTGCAGGCTCTGCAGTCGGGCCGAAGGCCCGACTCAGCTCTGGAAATCCGTTGGGCAACCTCGCCATCGATTCTCGATGCAGCGATATCGTGGCTTCCTGGAATAAGCGAAGGTCTCGGCGTTTTGAGTTGAGCACCGTTGACGGCTGATTCGAGGGCAGGCTGTATTCCCGCGCTGTGGCGGCTGGTGCATGACAACCGTTTATGGCATGTACTGATTGTTTAATCTGAAATCGGCGCAGGCTTCTTCGGTGAAAGAGGTCCATGCTCCTTTGCTTGCCCTTCCTCCGTCACGGTGGTGAGGGCGCAGTCTCGTCCGCGAAGGAGCAAGTCATGGATCAGTAGTCGTAGACGCGCGTTGGAGCCTGCATACGCCGATCATGTTGAGGAAGGTGCCCGCCAGTTCTGTAGGCGATGCGGATGCAGGTTGCCTCATCACGGTAGGCGTCCATCAGCATAGCGCTGAGAAACTATGAGACTGAAGAGGGTGCCAGTACGCGGCCCTTGGCTTCACTCCGTTGGTCACTGCGGAATGCCTCGGATACCGTCCTGTTGTCAGTGACGCGCGCCGACATCCCGTCATGAAGCCGACGCTACCATGCGCGTGAACCCGCTCAGGACAGCCAATTTCTGCATGACTTTTCCGCAGTCCGTCACGATTCACCGCAAGTTAAAGGCTTTCTGCCAGATCCACAAAAGGTAGTGTATAGGCGGGAGTTCGCATCTCCTGACGACTTCTCTTTGCAGCTGGCGGCGCGGCATCATAATCGGTTGTTCCGCGCGCGCGGCGCCACCATTGGCTTTCCGGGAGTGAGCCCTGCTCGAAAGGTGACCGTTAAGACGTGATTGAAGGATACGGGCGAAGATCTTCCCGGCGATGGAGCTAACGAGGATGCCTTCTGTGATTATCAAGCAGAGCCGCGTTCCTTCCGCCTGCAGAGATGGACGATGGTCGCGTCTCTCTGAAAATCCTGAGGAACTTGGTCCTTGGCGCGCATCTCCTGGAACAGTGTTGTGAGTTTCTGACGATCAGCGGCCCACCGTGCTTTGTAGGACTTCCGGTGGGATTGCGTCGGATCTCTTGTGCTTTACTGCTGCTGGAAATCTTGCTGCACGGTCGTGATGGTTTCCGTGGTAGGGAGCCAGCGGCAGATCCAGACTGGCTGTCTCGCGTCCACTTGAGAGAGCCGGTCAATGGCAGCATCGGAGATGGCTGATGAGCAGTGGGATCACTTTCCAGCGTCAGTGCAGCGCCCTTCACCCGAAGGGACGTTTCCTCTGCCAGCAGCGTTGCAGCCAGTCAGAGCTGGAGCAGCAGTGCGGACCTCCCTGATACACGGGCCGTAGATGGCCTTTGCTGATGGCCATTTGAAAAAGCTTTTCATTTCCTTGCGGTCCGCATACCCCTGGATTTCCTCAGCCTCGGATCATCCAGGCATCTGCATCTCCCGCAGCCGCTGCTGTGCAGGCATGCCGCAATCCTGAGTACAGGCTTCGCTTTGGTGGCGCCAGTCCGAAGGTCCATGTAGGCTTTGCGTAGCCCATTCTTCTCCGCGAGTAAGTTGATGTCGGCGTCATTGTCGTCAAAACCAGTCCTGGTGTCGACGGTGTGCGCGTCCGAGTACATCGAGGGCGCGGGTGACTGGACGACATTCTGCAGTTGACACCATCGTGTCTCCACGGTAGCGGGTACTTTCATCTGGAGCATGGAGGTCCTCCAGCTCCCGGTGGCTATCTGGCTGCTGAAATCAAAGTCACCAGTGAGCAGGCAAATTTAATAAAGAGCATTTAACTTACATAGTGCCCTCACTTACCTTGGGGCCTTCGTCGGGCGAGTTGCAGCCGGGCGTACCTGAGCGAAATGGCGAGGCGGTGATCTCGTCTAACCATCGGCATCGCGGATCGCCTTTGGTTACTCTAGCGTCTTGTCGATCTCGCCTCCGGACGAGGAATCTATAGTCTAGCGAGATGCTATGCGCCGGACCGAGGGTGCGATCCGTGGCGTTTCTCCTGCGGCGGAAGGCGGATGGAAGGTGTTGGACAGCAGGAGACGGTGTTCTCTGCACGTGCGCGGTGGTTAGTGAGGCTACGTGCCAGTTGCGGCCACCGAGACCATGGTGGGGACGCAGCATCCCTGCCAGGCAGCGTGGTCCGTCCCGACGCGCGGCATTGAAGTCACGCAGGACAGTAGCTTGTCCTCTTTCGGCACAGCCAGCCACCAGGCAAGTGCAGGTCCTCGTAGAATTTGGTCCTTCGTCGCCGCATCAGGAAGCTTCAAGTCATCGGGAAGCGTGGCACTGATGATGGCGGCGAGGTGGTCTCAGAGAGCAGGCAGGCGGAGGCCTCATCAGGCGATCATTGATACCCTGCGGCAGACAGAGACGGGCGATCCCACGATGTCGTTCCGGTTCGGCAAAGGCAACACCAGCGTCGCGCCGCTCTGCCTTTGGCCGGCCGCTCCAGAAGAAAGCGTATCCGGGCTTTACCTCCAGCTGCTCTGCCTCAGAGAATCGGGTCTCGCTGGAGAGCAGCAATGTTCCACCTATAGCGCCAGTGCCCTGAGGCCGACTAAGCGCCGTCCTTCGTTCCGGCCGGCTGCTCCTAGGATTGGTCTAAAAGGAGCGAACATCTCCAGGCCAAGCTAGCGTGAACGGACTCACTACGAGCAGCCTGAGAGCATGGGCGAGGGATAGACGTATATGTTGTTTGCCTGGAGTCTTTACGACCGCGTAGCTGGTGCGATCTGCGAGCCGCGGCGGCTGCAGGAGCGATGGAGACTAGCATAGGGCACATTTTTCCAGCCCCTTCCCTCTGCGAGGCAGCAGTGCGATCTTTAAATAGGGCTGCTCGGACATCCCAGACGGCTGCCGAACTCCCAATACTTATGGGTCACATGGATTTGTAGGTGGGAGGCGGACCCGATAGTCTAGTCTGGGCCGCCTGCATGGGTTGCTGTCGCGCTCACTCGTAGGACTCCTGAGAGGGGAGGCTGCAGAGCTGAAGTCAGACATACCGAGTGTGGAGGCACACACAACACCGGAGACCCTCACCTGGTTTCCCAGCCTCCGCCGGTCGTGACGGTTGCCCGGGGTGTGGCCGCTGGGAAGAACCCAACTTCGATGGCTCACAGCGAGAGCGCACCAGCTAGAGGCGGCCACGGGAGTCATCCACCACCAGCTCACGAGACAAACGGAGCCGACTCAAAACGCAAGCTGTGTGCGCTGCCTAATCCAGTACTCCTATCACCGTATATATATATATATATATATATATATATATATATATATATATATATATATATATTTCTATATATATATATATATATATATACTTAAGGTCGAAAGCCCAGCAGGGGGACCATGCTTTTACTTTAACCTGATTGGATGGTGATCTTGCGCCCTCAAATTTCGCATTACATGCAAATGAAATGTGTTCTCCGCATATTTACTTTTTTAGTTCTGGTTTGTATCTCCGATCCTGGTTCCAAACCTCCTCTGTGCCCTCTCCCTGGTCCTCGTCCTCTGCCAACTGTTTTCCCTGGAGTGGGTATTTGAATGGTACAAACTGCTCAATCTGGCCGCAGTTTGTCCGTTCAGTCTGATGAATGTGTACCGCCTGGTACGTAATCGTTTCCTTCTTTGCTGGGTCTACGAGAGTGATTCCTTCGACTTGTCCACCCCGTCCCCGGACGCCTGCACTGGGATATCATCGTCGGCGGGTGGTGGTGGTGGCAGCAGCAGTCAATCACAATCTTCCAAACCGTCAACCCGAGGTGGCGCTACTACTAGAAGCCTCAAGTCTGAGGCATTTTTCTGAATCTGGGGACCTTAGAGCCTGGACGACCTGACGCTCCATCCTCACTCACCCGTCGTTTCATTTGTCTTTCCGATGCTCTCTACGGTGGACATCCTTTTATCCTTGAAAATGAAAAGCTCCTTCTTCCTCTCGCCGTGCTATTTTTGCTTGCCAACGATTGGCTTAAGTATGGGGAGAAGGGGACAGGCTTCCTTCTGGGCCATCGCGACTACGTCGATTATATCGTCTTGCTGGTTTCGAGTCGTGGTGATCTGCAGTCTATGGTATCACAGGTGAATGAGGTCGCTACATCGGTCGGCTTACCTATAAACTCTGGGAAGAAAGTTTTTCAAGCTGCACCCCTGACCACGAGATGGCTACTCTCAAACTTAACTGCCATCAACTGGAAGTAGACAGTTTCAAATATATATCAGGACGAGGCTTCCGCCCAGTCGGCAGAGGAAGGACGACCTTGTCTCCTTAATCGGTGCTGCTCACCAGGTTTTCTCAAACCTTATGACGTTCCTATGGATCCGACGCGATACCTCCATCACCACGAAGATTATCGTGTACCGTGCATCCACCCGGTCTGTTCTTTTCTATATTTGTTAAGGCTGAACTGTCTGCGAGGAATATGAGCAAAAACTGGAGGTATCTCGCCGACATCGCTCGAGGACCCTGCTCGAGTGAAGTACATTAACTTCGTCTCAAATGAGACAGTCCGCACTTGCTGCAATAAATTCGCAAGCATATCTCAGGCCATCCAAGACAGACGACTGAGGTGGTTCGTGCACGTTCTTAGTTCTCCACTTCACGAGCTCAGTGTTACTGCTCTCGATTGGGCACCGCTATCCTATTGGAGGAGTCGAAGAGGGGGTCAACTCAATACCTGGCTCGACACAGTTCGTCAAGACGAGCAAGTGGCTCTTGCAACTTCGGTATTTGGTGTCCGTCACTGGCCAAGAGAATGGGTTGAACTGTCCAGATCTGCTGCTCCGGATTGGCACGCGGGGACACAGGCCGTTGGTGGCACCAGCGAGGCCGGCTAAATGAGGCATGACGGAAGCCGTATCAAATAAGTAAGAACCTTGACCACCAGTACCCCGGAGCTTCAGCATGAATTTGATCCTGGAAAGAAAGACTTGCGCAGCACCAACCTCGCTCTCTCTTGCACATTCCGAATAATTATGACTTCGAGTCAGGTCAACTGTATACTAGTTTGAGTGCATTTGTCGGAATCAGGTATGTGCCTTCTCCTCGACAATCAATGAAAATTGGAGAACATTTCCTCCGTGGTACAGATGGCATTGTGCTAAATTTTAGGAGGGTTTTTAGGGGTCTAAGCAATGTTTGTACTCAGAGTACCACAATCACCACTCCCAGTTGCCTTTTGGAGAAGGGGAAAGCCACCGGTATAAGCGTTGTGCTCTGTGCAGAAACTCAGTGGCGGTCAGGGCACCCAACGTCCTAGACCTGCGTGCGCATCTGTACGCTAGGTTTATATGTCCGTGAATGAACAAACGTCCTATGGGCGTGCGTCACTGGCCACTTAATCGGTTTATTCTGGGTGGGTGCCCGTTGTTGGTTGTCCCACAGGCAAATCGAGAACTGCGATCACATGACCTCTTGCGTGGCGGGGGCGCCACAGGGTACCGAGTCCCCTGTTCTAACGCGAACCCAAACTGCCTAACTTCAATCCTAGTTTCTCTGGGATGCAGTGCAAAACCCCTAAGTTACATGGGCGTTCTTACTGTACTGCCGGGGGGAAGAAAGTGCATAAGCCATCCATATAAAAACGTTCGCTTCCCTCTCAGGTGGGCTAGGCCCTCAATCGGTACGAAGCGGACACCACTATCTACGGTGTACTATCGATGCAGTTATTCGAAAGCAACATTAAAAGGGAGCTCTCGACGCCGACATCCATCCTGAGGTTTGAGTTATTTCACCAGCTCGCAAAGTAGGACTCTCAATGTACTGTGATAGCCAAAAGTCTTATCGATGATGTATCTCACAGGGCAGGCCCCTTTTAATTGTGTGCTAGTGATAAAACTTGGTCGGGTGTTTCGTCCGTGTCTCCCATTCCGTTTTTCTACCAGAGATGAGCTAGAATTCGCTCGGCCGCGCGTCCGAGGTTTGGTCCAGTTGAAGCATGATGCAACAGCGTTGCACACTGTACGGGTAGGGGACCGTTTTTATATGTTCGCAAATGGATCACGACTACCCGCATGAACGCCGATGGCTGCACTGGGTTCGATCAGATTTCCCAAAAAATCCCAATGGGGAGCCACTGCACCTCGTGAGTCCCCTTTCTAGTGCCCCGAAAAAATCGACGATCTAGGTTCTCGTGATCAGATCAAGCCGTGATAGGATTGTGGTCACCTCAGTGCCAGCGGGGCTTCATTCCTCCCCAGCCCAACCCAAAGCCGAAAGGGAGCTGTCAGCGTGTCATGCATGCGATCTGACGGGTCTGCCGGAACGTCGGTTTCCACCGCAACCGGCAAACAACAGACTTTGAGGGATGGACGCTCACCGATCGGCTACGGGACTCACTCTTCCTCCCCTGCCTGTCTTAGAGCTAACTCTTGAGCCCCGCCAGCAGCCGCACAGCTGCTAATATTATAGGCGGAAGAAGAAGCGTAGTTAGAGCATATGACCTCTAATCAGTAGGTCAAGAGTTCGAACTTCGGGTTCTGCACCACCTGAGGTTGGGTATGGCTGGCTGATGAGGGCTAATAAGCCAGAAATGAGCATTCCAGTCTCCCTTGACTTTGTCGACAATTTTCTTCCGTCTATAAACAAGAGAATGCGTGCTCTGATCAGACCCCACTTTGACTCTGGCATGACAGGAGGCCATCAAAGTATGTTTTGGCCTCAAGCCGCTTTGTTTTTTTCACCTTCTTCCCCACCTGGTGAATTTAAGGCCGCGTTCGACGTTCGAGTCAAAATAGCAGCAGTATGCATACAGAGAAGAGGAGATAAAAAATTCATTATCGGAGCCCTCATCACGGGCGACCACCGAATTGCAGTATTTATAGGCTGTAATTGCTGCGCCCGCACATACGTATCAAAAGTAGGAACTCCCATCTTCATCCCAAATGCTTGTACTTGCTGCAATGACGGCATGCAGCCAAATCATTTACTGACACAATTCAATCCCTGTGTTGGTCATTGGTGTGATAATTCCTCGACCGTTTTGTCCGTCGACAATGTGCACGCCCGTATGCACTTCATGCGTTCAAGTAATTCACCTAGGCGAAGTCTACACCGAATATGGAGGAGAGAGGTGGTTGCGCTGGATAATATGCTGGGGGGTAGGAGAAGCAGTGGGTCAAGTTAGTTGAAATTTTCCCTACAATTTCGTCAAACCTGGGTCCAGGACCGCGTTCCGTCAACCGGGCCGAAATCTGAGGGCTGACGTCATTCCGCGCTGCTGCTCGTCGTCCGGATTAATTTTCCAGTTTCTACGAAGTAGGTACCTCGACCACAATCCGACGAGATTCCATAAAAGGTTTCCGCCGTTTCCTGCCGTGGCAGGGGGCCCTTGAAGTTAATCGTTTGGCGCTTGATGGTTGCTCTGGTTTGCGTACAACCATAATTCCAAGAAGTGTGAGCAGGAGTTTCACAGCTTCCGAGGCGTCCTTGATGTACGAGAAAACACCAAAATTTGGGTCCAGTGAGGTTGTATTTCTCATCTACTTTGCACATTAACTAGTTGATAAAGTTGCGCTTGTAGCCATTTGCCCTGAGTACCTATCTAATGTAGTGTACTTCGAAAACTCTGTCTTGCTATAAACAAGAAATACTACCGCTGATATAATTTTTATATGACGGCGGCTAATAACATACTCTCATCATATGCACAACTGAAACTATCATAAAAATTATTCTAAAATTAGTACTACTTGTTTGCAAAATAGACATTACACAGTTATTCCGTCACAGTTGATTGCCCTCGACTCGATCGTTCACTTCAATTTCAGAGCTGATCCTAAAAAATTAATTTACCCGACAGTTAACTCCAAATCTTTCCTTTAATTTTCGAAATTACTAACTATCTATAAATGTATATTCGCTAGGGCATTCCAGGGGAAGGGGGTCATGAAAGTCGGCTACGAAGGGGTGAAGTCCAACTTTCAAAGAGCCCACAGGTCAAAGTTCATGTGCCTGCCTGGGGTGTTATTCGAGAAAGACGGGAGGCGAGGAAAATCCAGCCAGCAGGGGCACCCAACTCACCTGTCTGCTTATGGAAACGAAGAAATTTCTGAAAGGTTAACACAAAGACAATGCACTTCATGAGGTTGTCTCCTTTTTCTTGCAAAAAGTTCTCTTTGTATACTTGGCTGGTATGTCCTAGCGTTGTGGGACTGCCTGATTTGAAAATTAATGAGGAGACAGGTTACATGATAGACCATACTGGCAGCACAGATACTCACTAAAAGCCCATATTTCACAGCTGGTAGGGTTTCGGCTCATCAGTGGAGCCTCCAGCACCCCCTGTGGGCTTTCTTGTTAATACTCTAGTTTTAAAATTGTGGCATTTTAAATTTCTCCGGAATTAATCGCTTATTTGGGGTAAATCAGTCTGAACTAAGCTTTCTAGACGCAGACCGAAATTTGAGATATATATTTAGGCTGAAGTCCATCAGCCACGGCGGGTAACCGCGTAATATTTGTTAAACTGCTTACAGACAGTCAGTGGTATTGATAAAGATTACACGGTACACCATACTTTCGATCTGGGCCTATAAAGCATACTTCACACTGATTTACTTCAAATTAGCGAGAAATTTCTCAAGAAATGAAAAAGCAGCAATGCTGAGAACGTCTGAATGTTGTCTTGCGTTCTCACCTTATGGTGTTTTTTTCCATGTCCACTGAGTCCCTCTGCAGGGTAGCCTAAACATCGTTGCAATACCATACGGAGGGAGTAGATAGGGCGTGGGAGGTGTGATCGGTGTGGTGTCGGTGTGGTCTCGGTGTGGTCTCGGTGTGGGTGGGTGTGATCGGTTCTTCGTGGAAGTGCGCTTATTCGCTCTTTCACTGCAAAGCCTCGCAGACGCAACCTGATCTCTCTCGCTCTCTCTCTGTGTGTGTGTTCCGCCCATTGGTTGTTCTCGAACTTTGGTCGCCACCGTCTCCTGCTCCGACGCTTCCCGCGTCAGCCACACAACTCCGCGGGCAGATCATTCTGCGACGAGGTTCTGTCCGTTTGAGCTGCTAAATCGGCGTGACTGGCTGAGCATTGGCCGATAGGCGCACGCGCACGCGAACTCGTTTAACCGTTCGTTCGCTCGCTCGCTCGCTCGTCAGTCGAAACAACTGTAAACAATCGACGGGGGAAGGGGGTAAAGAGCGCCAAGCATAAGCAGCAGACTGGCTTAAGTCTGAAGGGTAGAGTATTTGGGATCCTCAGAATAGCATTACCAACAAAGACCAAAATGCACATTTCTGGTTTATTAGCAATTATCTGCTAACCATACCCAACCCCAGGTGTTGTACCACCTTTTGATTAGAAGTCCAACGTTCTAAGCATCGAGCCACGGGTTCTTTTTTCTTGTCGGCTTCAATTGGGCATATTGACATGTGCGGAGGGATGCCTCACCGATCGGTTACGGGACTCACTCGTCCCGTTCTACCTTTGGGCTCACTCTCGAGCCCCACCAGCAGCTGCACAGCGGCTAGTAGTATCAGCAGATGAACATTACCGGCAAAGACTAGCGAGACCGGAATGATCCTTTCTGACTTGTTAGCCATCATCAGCCAGTCATACCTAACCCCAGGTTTGGAGCACATGAGGTTCGAACCCGGACTCTATGGTCATTGAGTCCAACGTCCGACCACTGAACCACGGACCTGTTGTCCTATCGGTTGTGACCGGGAATAGTAATTGCAGTAGACGGTCGTTCACTTATCAGGTCATGGAACGTGCTCCTCCCGTTATGCGTTGGGGGCTCAAATGAAAACTCCTTCGGGCAGGCGCATATTTACATAATGGAATACCGACGAAGACAAGAAACACCAGAAGGGCAATTTCTGGCCCCGGCAATTAGCGCGAGTGCTCGTTGATCATTGAGTTTACCTCTCTAACACTGAGCCAACGCAACGAGCACGTTCCGTAAGCTGCTCGGGCATCACCATCAGTCATAACGATATTTCACCTTTGATTTCTGGTCTACCACAACTTCAATGCGTCGCACAGTGGTCAGCAACAAATTACTGGAGGGAAGGGGCAGATATCAATAGGGACTTGCATTTTCACCCCCGAGCTTGACTGTAGTCGTAATTTTGTCATACATTTAGGTGGAAGTTAAAGTCCAGGAGCAATACGTCGAAAGTGGAGAGTAAGTGCCTTCATTCGTGTCTTCTGAACCAATCGCTTTAAGGGTTATTTTCACGTTCCTGTCTTATATATCTGAATGGCCTCTTCAAAATGAAAGACTGCAAGTAATTCCGACAACTGCATGCTAACACCCACTGGACACGAAAACCGTTGATTAGGAGTGTCGAAATATGAACATCTGGCAACTCACTATGAATGTAAATTTCAAGACCTGTCTTATTCGGAAGGTTTTAATAAACGCGAACCCGGCCTAGCCTTTTTGGATAGGCTATTGCAAATAGACTGACAACCACTAAGAATTCACTAACATTACAAGTACAGCTTGAAAACCAACACAGTACACTACTGCCAATAACTGTGCAGTAACTTTATGAAAAAGAGGATCTCTTGAAACGCAAGAAATGGTTTACTTACGATTGCAGATACCACATTTACTCCACTTTATTAGCCACAAATTAAAAGACTTTTTTCCTGTGACTTCCCTCTTCGCGAAATTGGCAACGAAGTATTGTAAGTCACTGCTAGCGAGCACAAGCGATAGGCAGGCGTTTAATGCAGGGAAGGTGGCACTGGGCGGTAATGTGTTGGCAATGAAAAGAAACCTATATGCCCACCGTCATCGCTCAAGTGAACTGGTTTCAACACTGAATATAACTGCATCACACACCTACATACCAACGGCTACCTAAACGCCGACCTAACTCTATCGATTGTGTTCTTTGCCTGGCTAGCAGGGTCGTTAAATAGTTCGTTACCGGTTAGTGGTGTCACACAAACATTCGCTACCGCGCAATAAAGCGAACTCCTCCCTGTTTCTGCTGTTGTATTTTTGCAACGACATGTTCTATGAACTCATAAATGTTGAATCTGTGCAGCTGACACAAAATCCCTGTTTTCCTTCAAAGTTGATATTTTTACTGAACATAATAACACTTTGCATATTTTTTTGTGTTTTCCTATAACTGACTACCGATAATATTAATTTGGAGTTTCTGTTGCTGGGTTTGGTTCCGTTCCCGATTGATCAACATTTACCCATTCATACAAGCGCCAATTTAAGGCGTTTCACTCACTTTATATAGAAAAAACGTTGGTCAATTGATAAAATGCATCTAGTTTCCAATAGGATATTCGCTGCTACCGAAGGTAGCAGATGAAATAATACGTTTAGTATTTTTAAACGTGTGTGCTCCACGAGATATAACCGACTTTTCAGCAAAACGATAAAGACCGAATTTCCACCCACATCTTCCCATCAAACAGGCTGTGACAATTTCAACTGGGTATACGTAGGCACACAGAAATAGTCACAAGAGACTATAGCATTCTCCAGAGTTCTAAGTTATTCCGTTAGTTAGACAAAGCAGCAAAATTGTGGATTCCAAAACGCTTTCAGTATAAGACTCAAACAGACGTTTCATACAATTTTGACGGCTACACGAGTCGGAGGCAAAGTTTACTACATATCTGTGAAGTCCTTACTAGACGAGACAGCCACATGGGGGAGTGGGGGAGTGTTTCTGCTTAGTAAATTAAACTAGAAAGGCCGCAAGCATATGAAATAGTTCACAAATGCTAGCATTTTGCTTCTTAGACATTTATAAA
Organism: Schistocephalus solidus; assembly: GCA_017591395.1. Taxonomy (NCBI): domain Eukaryota; kingdom Metazoa; phylum Platyhelminthes; class Cestoda; order Diphyllobothriidea; family Diphyllobothriidae; genus Schistocephalus; species Schistocephalus solidus. Next base: position 18,828 of record WEDG01004595.1, read on the forward strand.
TGCATTTGGTTCCAGCATAAAAGCTACTTCCAGCACACAGTATACGATTTTCATACACGTATTTAGAACGAAACCATAGTTAGTGGGCAGTCGCTTTTTGCTCATCCGAGGCTGATGGCGTAGCTGAGTAGCTGGCGTAGTGCACATAAGTCTCAAAATAAAATAAATTTATCTGTGAGAGCTTATCGCCAACTTTCTGTGGCCGTAGCTCCGTAATCGTAGAACTTACAGACTGCCAGATTTCAGTTCTGCTACTACTATACTCTTCTTCCAAACCCTATTGCACTTCTCTAATCACTTCCCTAAACTCCTCCAAATTATTCACCCCCATTTTCTTCTTCTTCCGGGATATTCGTCCCCTTTTGCCCATCCGTCATTTTCCATCCTCTACCTGCCATACTTTTATTCATTTTCCTGCATTCCCTCGCTCCTCTTCCCTCACATTTTACCATCTTCTATTCTACATTCTCAGCCTCCTAATCTTTTCATTCCAATCTTCTCTTACCTTACACATTTCGTTTCTTTCGTCTTCTTACATTACTCTCCCTGTCGTCATTTTCCTCCTTCCTCTTCCTCGCCCTCCCTCTACCTTTTCGGCCTCATGCACACTTCTTCTTCTTCTTCTTCTTCTTCTTCTTCTTCTTCTTCTTCTTCTTCTTCATGTTCTTCTTCTTCTACTGCTTATTCTTGTTCTCGTTCTTCTTATTCTTATTCTTGTTCTTCTTCTTCTTATTCATATTGTTCTTGTTTTTTGATTTTTTCTTCTTCTTCATCCTAATCCACCTGCCCTTTATGTTCATGTTCCCCTCTCTGCTCTCCATTTTACCACCTTTCCTGCTGTCGCTTGTCCACAGATCACCCCCTCCCTACAGCACGCATGATTCACACAGGCGTAGTCAAGCGCCAACACGTGGGCTTCACATAGGATTAGTCAAGCGCCAGTGGGTGTGTGCTTACTTGTTTATCGACATGCTGACGAGTGGGCGCCGTGATAGGTTGGTCGTGCAGCCGTCAACCATGAAAATTATCGCGATTCGTGTCGTAGTCCGCGTAGAGGCCCACGATGCCCAGCCGGTCGGTGCACCTGTGAACGCCCGCACACCCTTATTACTGCTGCATTGTCGGTTAGGTGCCAACTTCAAAGTTTCCAGGCAGCCAAGCTTATTTGGGCTGGATGACACACTCTGCATGCTTCGCAAACTTTCGCCGAGATTCTAGACCGCTAGAATTCCAGTAGTAACTGGACGATTCACTAATAATACCGAGTTGTTGCTGACAAATAATGGTGAGAAGATGTACATGGTCCTTTAAATAACAATGAGTAGCTCTAAAGTTGGTTTGTCCGGGTATGTAGCGGGGGGTGTTCTAAATTAATCGTAAGTTTCTTCTTCGGAAGCATTCAGGGTCCTCTTGTTATAGATAAATAGCCAGTCCTTTGCGTAATACTATAACATGCATTCCATTTGTGTGTTCTTTAAGTCCCAAATTTTGTTTTAGAATCTGTCAGTTTTCTCCACCCAGGTACTTCCTTAAGAGTAGGTAACCTTAGCTTGCACGCGTGTTTTGCAATGGAAGAAGACGAAATGTTAAGAAGGGTGGTGTAAAGCAACTGCCAGGAAACGTTTTGGTATTCGGTTTTCTGTTACGTACGCCAGCTTTCATAGGGAAGCTTAAAAACTGTTAAGAAATGGTAGTTGAGGCATTTAAATCAGGCCTGTGTTACGTTCGACCACAAAGTTTCTGTAAAGAATTGGGGGTAAATGCTGTCAAAGCCAAGACAAAAAAGCTGTGATTTTATAACGGTGAAATGATTTTCCGCTAACATAAAATATGACTGCTAGATTGGCTGATGAACAACTGTTTGTCTGCTTAGGGTGCTACCATTCACCGCGAATCCTAGCATGAGCCTAGTGACCACACCTTACACGTTCGGTTTCTGCACCGTAATTCAGCGTTCATCCCGAGATTTCAGACGAGATCATAAGCTGCAATAATTATGGAGATTCTCAGACTCACTCACTCACTCACTCACTCACTCATCATCATCATCGTCATCGTCATAATCATAATCATCATCATCATCATCATCATCATCATCATCATCATCATCATCATCATCATCATCATCATCATCATCATCATCATCATCATCATCATCATCATCATCATCATCATCATCATCATCATCATCATCATCATCATCATCATCATCATCATCATCATCATCATCATCATCATCATCATCATCATCATCATCATATCATCATCATCATCATCATCATCATCATCATCATCATCATCATCATCATCATCATCATCATCATCATCATCATCATCATCATCATCATCATCATCATCATCATCATCATCATCATCATCATCATCATCATCATCATCATCATCATCATCATCATCATCATCATCATCATTACATCATCATCATCATCATCGTCATCATCATCATCGTCGTCATCATCATCATCATCATCATCATCATCATCATCATCATCCCCATCATCATCATCATCATCATCATCATCATCATCATCATCATCATCATCATCATCATCATCATCATCATCATCATCATCATCATCATCATCATCATCATCATCATCACCATCATGCTTATTAACCTCCTGCTATTCCTCCTCCTCCTGCTCCTGCTCCTCCCCAACAGCATCATCATCATCGTCTTCATCTTCGTCTTGTTGTTCTTGTTTTAATTTTTATTTTTGCTCAACTTCTGCTTCCCTTGCTTATTCTTCAGCCTCTTCTTCTTTTTCTGATTCTTGTTTATCTGGTTCTTTTTCTTCTTCTTATTCTAATGCTTATTCTGGTTGTTCTTGTTCTTGTTATTCCACCTACCCTTATGTTCACGTTTCCCTCTCTACCATCCTTTTTTTGGTTTTCGCTTGTCTACTGGTCATCCCCTCCATTCATGCCTCCTGAACGGATAGACTTGATACGAGTGCGTGTGTTGTTGCCCTAGTTGGCGCCTGCGTTGGGAGCGCACAGCCCCACTGCTTAAATTTCCCGTCATTCTCTCCCTCTCTCTCCCCCCCTCCCAGACCTTCCTCTACGCTGGGGCACTTGCTTTATAAAACAAAAGATCAGTGCCTGTACTGGAAGTTTAGCCCTCTCTCATCAATGAGGTCCTCTGTCTTCTGCCCGAGCAGAGCAGGCAGAAAAATCCTCATCAAGGCATCGCCATGGCAACAGTTTGTCTGTTGCTGCAGCAACGGCCGCTGTCATACCAACGCCAACGCCAGGCTATGACTACCGTGCGTGCGTGCTCCCACTGGAGGTATCACGCTGCCATGCCAACAGAGGATGTACACAAATCAGCTGGGAGAAAGTTACCCTCGGTGAAGCCGACTAGCAATTTGGAGTTGTAGGAAGGGGTGAAACTAGCCGACCCGTTTAGCATTATCCCGAGAAATATCCAAATGGATATTTATTCAGACATTTCACCCATATGGGTGGAACCCGGAAGGCCGCATTTCTAAGGAAACTTACTATGATTGTGCGCGTAAAAATATTTTACAGGTAGGGTTACTAAGAAAGGGCCCTGATATGCGGTTATTTAGCCGAAGGCTACTGTAATCTGTTTTAACATTTGCATGATAGCTCGGGACTGACCGGAAGAATCTAGCCTGAGTGACTTAACTTTGGCCAAAGTTTTGCGGCTCTATAAAATAATTGCGCTAAATAGGCGAAATTCCTTCTACTATCCCGCTGCTCAATATAACGCAGTTTGAACAGTTTATCAAGCATGTGTTCGTCAAAGACTCCCATTGGAGCGTATTGATTATTCAAAAATTCAGTTCCCCTTACGACGCCAGCTTCTTATTCAAAAAGACGAGAATATAACTGAGTAGGGTTTCCTGCATATGGTAAAGTTTCAGAAGGTCCATCGCTATTTTTTTTACTTTGGTAACGGGAATGAGCTAAAGTGTGGTCTGGCGGTTCAAGCCTGTTCACGAAAGATGGTCATTTGGTAAATCTTTTCCATCACAACTTATTCAAGTGAAAAGGTGGGTTCTAGGAAGCAGTTGAGCAAAAAGCCAGACGATAGCTAGATTGAGAGTTTTACTCACCTGACGTTTCGGATCCAAATTAAGAACCCATTATCAGAGGCTGCCAAAGAACGAGGGTGAGGCGTAGATACAAGGGCACAGTATTTGTAGAATGCAGACATCCTATCACCACTCACCTTCCATAATTGCAGCCTCTAAATTCAGCGAAGATGGCCATACTTACTACGATTATGGCTTGTTTGCCCACAGACGAGTCGTTAATTGCCACAAGTTCATAGCTCATCATGGTCATTCGCGTAATAAGGGCTGCACCATTTGTCTCATCGACATCTTCACACGGTTTTCGTCTGCACGCCAACCGCGTGGCTAAGTTCTCTGCCCATGTAAAGTCTCAGCATTGAAGTCAAGGGTTGGAAGGCAGCGACCTTGAAAACCCGGAGCACAGAGTACCGCATGGCTTCAGAAAGAGAAAGAACAACTCAAGCAATCGTTTGAATCTTATTTTTCACCGTCTGCTGAAGGCATCCTCGTGAGTACATTAAATCCAGCGGCTACATCGTTGCTGGAAAATGGTTGATAGAGGAAAAGGGCTGCATTCAGCTATCTTGACAGTATTTTGTTAGACAGGGATAGTTTAAGTGGCCCCTACAACAGCCAATGTGGTAGGGGCAATGTACCAACACGAAGGGCCAAATCAGGGGCGCACACCAATAAACGTTACACATGGGCGTGTTGTGGCACGCATAACGTCGCACCAGCTACCCGCGTCCGATCACATCCCCAGTCTTCTTCATGATGCTCTTGGCAGGTGGAGGAGAAGGAGAGAGTGCGGTAGATGCTGCGCAAGTCTACTGCCCCTTTAAAATAAATGACGCACAAGTCACCGTTACTGCACCCACCTTGCTGTCGCAAGGCCTCCGATACTATGGGTAGGGGGACATTTCCATTTCCAGGTCCAGCCCGGGGGGTGGAGGAGGTTGGGCACATAAGCGATTCCTACCTCCTGTTCTTCATTCGTCCTCAGGATAAGATTCAGCCTCTTAGCTTATCTTAAATGGCCCTGCGCATAATTCCAGGAGGGAGACTTATTCCCCTGTCCTTACGTAAACCTAAGACGTAGCCCAAATCTTAACCCTAACCCTACCCCCACGCTACCGCCTTTACCTATTACCCTAACCTTCAAGCTAAACAATAGCCTACTCCTAACCTGAAATCTAAGCCTAACTTTCCCCGGTATTTGGCGCAAAGTCACCTGTGCTGCGGGCGTCTCCTGTTCTCGTGCCCCGTTTAGGGAGCTAGGACAGTAGTCCTTATCCAAGAATAAAATAAATGAAGGCTAGAAATACGTTCTGGTGACATTCTGTCTATGCTGGGAGCATCCCACAACTGGAGGCCACACGAGGCCTACGAAAAACGACTAGGTTTTATCTTCATTCCGCAGGCAATCAGCCTGCTTGCTTGTGGGTAAGGTTTCCAGGCGCCATTGTTAGGCTAGCAAGCAGGAAACATACGCTAGAGGTGCTTTCCTGAACCCAACTATAAACTGGTTGATTATGCTCGCATGAAACTTTCCCGCCTCTCTCTCTCTCTCTCTCTCTCTCTCTCTTGGTCTTTTCAGGTCACCATACGGTGATAGTTTGTGTTAATTTGGTGAGAGTGTATTCCATGATATGGGCAGGATCTGTCTCGCCGAATCAGATCGAATACTTTTGTGCATTCAAAAAGGCGTAACGATGTTTGCTTAGGTCCGTTGTGAGTGTTCCGAAATAACTACTTACTGAACGCCAGTATTCTGTCCCACAATCCCGACTGATTGGAGAATGCCGCATCGCAAATAAGAGAGCGAGTGCCCATGGCAATTCACGAGTTTTAGGGGCCGTTTAAGCCTGCGTATAGTAAGTTTTAATAACATGATGTTTCGACTCTTAAAAAAGAGGGAAATACATCCGGGGGTTCTAATAGTCTCAGCATTTGGAGGAAATAGGCACGGCTTATATCGCTCTCATCAAAGATGGGTGCCGATCTATCCCTACAACAATCTTATGGCTCCGAACCTCAGCCTTAAACTTACCAAGGCAGAAGCCTACTTTAGGTTTCCAAAACTGGGGTTGCTGGGGTTATTTTAATGATAAAATCCAATAGAACAAGGACGAATGTAGCTGATGGTGCAGATGGATCAACAATGTCAATGCCCATCCTCTAGGTGAGGTAACCAGTCTGTCTGTCTGTCTGTCTGTCTGTCTCTCTCGCTATCTTACCATTTCGATATGCTCTCTCTCTCGCTCTCTCTTATCATCTCGCCTACTCAATCTCACTCTTCGCACTCTCTCTGTCGCTTATCATCTTGCCATTTCGGTGGCCCTATTTCTCGTTTGCACTCTCTCACTTTCTCTTTCGCTATCTTGCCAGTTCTTCATGCTCTATTTCTCTCTCTCTCTCTCTCTCTCTCTCTCTCTCTCTCTCTCTCTCTCTTACCCTCTGGTACTCTCTGGCTCCCTCTCCCTCTCTTTCTCTCATGCCACATTTCCATTTTACAATTTCCCATTTTTTCGCTCTCTTTCTCTTCACAACATCTCTCTCTCTCTATTGTCTTCCTGCCCATATGAGGTAGTGGTATATATTTATCGCATCGGATACTGATTGGAGAGAGGCATTCAGTTGGAGGAGAGCCCCCTGGAACCAGTGCGGAGATTTCGACAAGCGGCAAGACGCACATATCCAGATGGCATTTTGAATATTTCCTTTTTGATTTGGTCAATAGTACTGCTGGCTAAGAGCCCACTCAGTATTTTGAATTCCCGCCTGGCCCAAATCGCTATGCATATTACCCCCGTCCCTTACCACCACCATCTTTTGGATATTGCTGGCCGTTGCGGTAGGACTAACTGCAGTGTTGTATGCATAGCCTGGCTCACCCCTTTGTTAAGACAGGTGTGAATTGTGTTCGGCCGGTTGGCCTCACTTTAGGACTTGGATACGGGAGTTCAACTTTGTCTGTCGGCACCAGCCAACTGCTAACACGAGCGGTCGTAAGGGCCTGCAAAGTGGGACCCAGACAAATAGGAATGGAATCACCGTTTCTGGGAAAAGGTGCCAGAGAGAGTGATTGGGATATCCGTTTTAGGGGCTACCAGCGACCACTTGAGCTGCTTTAGCCTCCAGTTTTCTACTTGGTTGATTGAAATTTGTGTTTGCACCACCGAGTTACAGGGCTTATTCATCACAATCTCGCAGATGAAAGCAGTTTCCTTTTGCGGCAATGGTTTGTCCGGTTGCGATCTCCCCTTGTACGCAAGGTTTAGATGACTGACTGCCTACAATACTACTGAACAAACTGTGCCGAGATTTAAGGTTAACTTATGCCGGCACTAATTAACTTCTGCCTTTCAGGGAGACTCCTATCTTGTTAGCTCAACTTTAATCTCAAAAAAACTTCACTGCTACCTGCATATTTTGAAACAAAACCGGCGTACTCTCGTACATTTAAGATTTCCGAAACATATGCTGTGGATTTTTTCCTGTGAAAATTCAAATGACCCTGAATATTTCGATAAGGAAACGGGCTGTTCGCGATATTTTCACAGGAAACATTCTTTTGCTTCAGTTTTCTAGAACTAAAAGTATCCTATCTCGTCTTAACCTATTGAATGATGGGTTGTGTTTTGGCTAAATTACCCGACTTTCAAAGGAAAATGTTGGTATTTATTGTCGACGGTAAACTGTTAGGTTTAGACCTGACAGCATTTCCTCACGCCGTAACTAACTCTTCTTAAACTAAGACAGCATGCCTGTTTCAAAGACGTTAAGGTTTTAATAAAAAAGGTAAATTACCAGACTATAAGATCTACTGGCAAGTCAATTTGCATCCTCTTCTTCTACTCCCTACTTTCATTTTTCCACCGCTGACCTTTGGAGACATTTTAAACATACCACTGTACAACGTAGCCCACAGGCACATGTTCCTGCGGATTTTGACTCTTTAAATACAAATTTTATCTTTACTCTCGTCTACAATTCACCAACATTTCCCTCCTCTGTCTGTGCCAATATTGGACGAACATCTTAAAAAAAGTTCTTGGATGGTGTCTAATCATTTTTCTTTAAACCTTGTTTAATCCACATAGCCCCTGTTTTGACGCACCTTATAACAACGTCTTTAGTGGAGTTCAGATCCATAATGCTCGGCGTACAGTAAGGATCATTCCTATCGTTCATACATTCTTCCGTTTAAGTGCCTGCTCTTCCGCGCTTCTGAGGCACTCTGAAAGAATGGCCATTCTCCTCTTATTTCTCCCATCATTTTGAATTTGTATGTAAGAACAGACGTATTCACCTCGACCTTCAATAATATCCCGTAAAATTTCCTCTTTATTAAAGCATCTGGCTTGGTTATTTCTTGGTTTAGAGATTAGTTTACTTTCCAAACTAATTTTTTACTAATCCGGCAAGCGGAAAAATGCTGATTTTTCCGATAACTGTGGATTCCTTTAAGGTCTCATTTTATCCTCTTACCTCTTCTCTCCCCACACTGATGACCTGGGATCGCCAAATGTCTGCCAATATGTTAAGTACAGTAAGGGCATGCTTGTTGGTCCCCCTTTGGCAAATCAAACGTTCATCAAGTCTCTGGTACCTTGGTGTTACAGTATCATAAAATCTTTCATCCTCCCTTTTTATTTAAATCCTTTTCACTAACCTTCGTAAACGCATTTACGTTCTTATCACACTCCTTAACATTTAATCTGGAAATTTATAGATGCCTGCATTCTCCCTCTCATGCTTTATTGTTATCTGGTTATTTTTCCTGCTTTGTTCTTAAGTTCCGAATACTCTCTTCTTCTACTGCTGCTGTTAGTGGTATGGTGGGGGTGTTTTTTATGTCTTTTAAGTCATTTCGCAACGGTCACGCAAGTGGCTGATCGAATTCTAGGCGATGTCGCGCACCCCCTTTTCTGTGAAATAATTTCGTGATGTCTTACTGCCCATGCGCCGAGGATTCTGCCGTATCTCTTGCCGTACATCGGCCCCGTATCGCCATTTCTGGCGCGGTACCTTACGTGTAAAGAGAAAGAAATACAACAAATGGGACATGAACTGCCCGCGTAATCGATTTCATGTTTGTTGATAGAAGCGAATATTCGAATTTCAGGAAGCAGTTCAGAAGGAGAAGGTGGGATCGCCTGAACAAGATATTTATTGGGCTCACGTTTCGCAGTCTCAGTTTCATGCAAACCCATTTACTCTTGCATCTTTTGTTACTTTATACTCTGGTCAGAGTGTATCGAACTCTTGTAGCTGAGAAGTTTGAATGACACTTTAAAAATAATCTATATTCCTCTCTCTCTATTTTTTCTCGCCATCTTGTCATTTTGTCATCTCCCTATTGCTCTCTCTCTCTCTCTCTCTCTCTCTCTCTCTCTCTCTCTACATTTCGCTCTCTCCCTCTATTGCCCACTGACACACTCCCTCACTCTGTCATCTTAGTGCCCAGAGGATGTAATGGTACATGCGTGTCACATCGGATACTGCTTGAGGTTTATTACCAATCCTGACGAACAAGAGGCCACACAAACAGTCCTGCAAGCATCTCAAAAGTGCACGAGTCATCGGAGTGAATGGCCTCCAGAAATTCTCGGCCTTTCTTGGATGGGCAGAAGTCAACAACGTAAGATTCATCCCATGCAGATTAGTACCCAGTTTCCAGTGTATGCACGGCTACCTGAGACAAGTGTTCTTGCCCCCTGTACTGCCACCTTTTGTTCGTGTAGGCGTGTAGAGGCCAAATTTCCTGTTTTACCACAATACACTGCATTGCAACTAACACATGGAAATCTTGTAAACATCTGTTTTATCCAAGAAGCCAACCCTATCCTTAGGGCGTGATAGCTGGTTTGTGCACTACTTGGATTTGATGCTTCCTCGGGTGTTTTTCAGCGAGTTCGGACCTGTTCTTAGTGGACAGCAGTGTTCACCAGTTTTTTTTGGTTTGGGCACCTGATTGGAACAATCTAATTCCTTGTCCCTTTCTTGTAACTCCTGTTGTCTCATTTATCGATGCAAAAATATGTATGTTAACCATTGCAGGAAAACAGTCTGAACAGGTAGCTAGGTTCAATTTACTACAAGTCATTGTCAGAACGGATTTTTTGTTCCATTGAGTAGGGTGTTCAGAGTACTCCCCTTGTGAGTGACAGGGTGGGTATTGCCTTAAGGAAAAAAACTTTTACGGTTGACTGATATTTTAAATGTCCCACCCGTTTTCACCGTACGATGACGTCAAGAAACGGGAGATTGCTGTCAAATCCTTTTTCCACAGTGAAGGCGAATACTGGTATCGTTAAGCTTATAACACTGTGCAGCGTTTGCAGTTCATGCTTTTAACGGTCACAAATGTGTCATCAGCATAGTGTATCCGTAATTTTGGCTAACTAGTGGTAAGTTCATAGCTTTTAATTTTTGCATCGTGACCACAGCCAGGAAGCCAGAAATGGGTGAGTGATCCCACAGAGGGGTCCCTTTAGCTGAAGATAGTATTCTTTTGAGAATCAAAACGTCACCTTCGGATATAGCTCCAAGAAATTAAGCCAGGAAAAATGCTGGAATCTACATATCCTAGGCCTCTAGCAGTTATTTTGTGTACTGCCTTGTCAAATCCAATGGAATCGACGTGAAAAAAGATAGACAACATAGAAGGATACCATTATTTCATCTGCTGCAATACTGAGTCTGCGTAATTTGTTCAGGAGCTCGATAGGATTGTCGATTGATGTCTCACCATCCTTTATCAATGGATGGAGTTTTCGGAAGAGTTACTGAGAAATCTCGTACTTGGGTGCAGCAATTAATGATTATATCAGTCGTAGTGGTACTTCAGGTTTGTCAAACTTCGGTTTGTCTCAAGGACTTGGCAAACTCATCTGATAATTGCCTTTTCCCTGTAAGACGCTTTAGTACAGTTCAATAGCTGAATTTTACACTTTGGTAGGATCCACGCATATTTTCAACGTAGTCCACTTTGTCCGAAATGGCCGTTGAACGCTCTTTGTCCGCAGGAAGAATGACGATCCTTTTCTCAGTTTTGAAAATGTTTAATGCTTCTTTTCTTCTTGATAGTACTAGAAATGGATTTCTGTTCGTTAAGGCATGGACAATACTATTCCGGATTGTGAATCGTTGATCATCTGTAAGATTTTCTGCTGATATACTGGTTTCCAAGTTCACAAGGAAGTCTAGGTATTTCGAATAAAAAAGGTTTTAGTTTATTCCCTTAGAAAGTACATGCTCTTAGGTTATTGTAAGGCTTCTCAATGACAGGTTCATTACATTTGTTGAGCAATTTGGGCTCGCGTAAGATCGCTGGGAAATGGCTATCCATTTCTTGTCTACAATTACCCTCTTCTTTGACGTTTGATGTCGCATGTGAAGGAAGTTTATCTCAGCAGAACGTCATGTATTGCTCCTCAGAAGGTCGCAATTTCTGAAGTCTGTAATGAGCATAGAAAATTAGTGTGTTAAGCATGCTTAGACCATAACGAGATACGAGTTCATATCCTTTGGGAGTTTTATGGTAGGTTCAATATGGAGAGATTTTGAAAAATCTTCATTTTTCAGTACCAGTGTAAAAATGCTAACTGTTACCTCGTTCAATTTTGGTGTATTGCGCATTGGCCCCAACGTCTATCTTACAGCAAAACTTCGCGTACCAGTTTTGATGCAATTTATTGGGGCCAAAACGGGAAATCTATTTCCACCCGTATACGTGAAAATAAGCTGGCGGTGAAGAAACGTGTACACATATCCCAGGTAGCCATGCACACACTGGACAGAGGATACATATTTGCATGGAAGAAAACACACATTTTTTACGCCTGCGCAACAAGGAAGGGCCGCAAATTCCTGGAGGCAATGCACTCAGACGAGGCATATCGATTTAGACGCCACGAACAAATTTATCAAGGTCAGGCAGAAACGAACACACACACTATCGACCGGATAATTGAATTGAGCGAATGCCTACCGACAACATTATCAGCATATGCTACACGTCGCTATGCGACCGCCTGCGAGGGCTCTTAAGTGAGCTCCAGGGCACAACGGAACATACATTTTCCTTAAGCAGATCGGTGAGCCGCACACTATCATCACATTACCGCTGGCAACCAACAAAACAATGAGCCCGTGGCTCAATGGTGGAGCATTCGGCTCTATTACCAAAGGTTGCTGGTACGAATGTCAGGTGGTACGCATTTGGGATTGGGTATGACTGGCTGATGACGGCTATTAAGCCGGAAATGGCCATTCCGGTCGTGGGTAGAGCGTTAGACTTGTGCCTAACAGGTCACGAGTTCGAGCCTCGGGCGCCGCAGTGCCTGGGGCTGGGTATGGCTGGCTGATGACGGCTAATAAGCCAGAACTGGTCATTCCAGTCTCCCTTGTCTTTGTCGGTAATGTTATTCTGCCTATATCCTTAGCTGCCTTGCGGCTGCTGGCAGTGCTCGAGATTTAGCCCCAAGGCACAACGGGACGAGTGAATCCTGTAACCGATCAGTGAGCACCTACTTACCATAGCTAATATTCCCGATCAAAACCGGCAAGACAACGAGCTCGTGGCGCAGTGGGTAGAGAGTTAGACTTGTGCCCAACAGGTTGCGACATGGAGCCTCGGGCGCCGCAGCGCTTGGTGTTGGGTATGGCTGGCTGAGGACGACTAATAAACCAGAAATGGCCATTCCAGTCTCCCTTGCCTTTATCAGTAATGTTATTCTGCATATATATATATATATATATATATATATATATATATATGGGATTGTCGGTATGACCCGCGTCCAACGTCGCTATGCTACACGTCGCTATGCGACCGCCTGCGAGGGCTCTAGTCTGAGCTCCAGGGCACAACGGAACATGCATGTTCCTTAAGCAGATCGGTGAGCCCCACACTATCATCATATTCCCGATAACAACCGACAAAACAACGAGCCCGTGGCTCAAATGGTAGAGCGTTCGACTCAAATACCAAAGGTCGCGGGTTCGAATCCCAGGTGTGCCACACTTGGGATTGGGTATGACTGGCTGATGACGGATAATAAGCCAGAAATGGCCATTCCGGTCTCCCTTGTCTTTGTCGGTTCCATTCCATCATATGCTACACGTCGCTATGCGACCGCCTGCGAGGGCTCTAGTCTGAGCTCCAGGGCACAACGGAACATGCATGTTCCTTAAGCAGATCGGTGAGCCCCACACTATCATCATATTCCCGATCACAACCGACAAAACAACGAGCCCGTGGCTCAAATGGTAGAGCGTTCGACTCAAATACCAAAGGTCGCGGGTTCGAATCCCAGGTGTGCCACACTTGGGATTTGGGTATGACTGGCTGATGACGGCTAATAAGCCAGAAATGGCCATTCCGGTCTCCCTTGTCTTTGTCGGTTCCATATATATATATATATATATATATATTGAAATACTTGCATCCCAAGATATTTAATAAGAAGAGATGAAATTCTTTGGAAAAGTATAAACTTAAATGCGTAATTTTTCGAAACTGGTGCATCAGCTGGTCGTCAGACATTTAGATATGTACAAGAACAATTAAATAATTAACTGTGTCTAGCAGAAGATTCTACGGTTGGGCGGTTTTTGTGCCAATGCACGTTAAGTGCAGTTTGTCATCCCGTCATGAGTTGCCGGGTGCATTTGAATTTGACCTTGACGATTTTGTATGTGACGTCTAAATCGATATGCCGATGGATGCATTCCTCATCTGAGTGCATTGCTTCCAGGAATTCGCGGTCATTTCTCCTCGGGCAGGTGCCACCATGCGAGTGCAAATTTATGCCCAGTGTGTGCATGCAACCTGCTGGGCCCATCTCGTTGTATGTTTCAGCGTTTCTGCTCATGGGTGCTGTTCAAAGGTGTGATCGGTAAAAGAGGTGCAAACAAGTCCAGCGCCGTTTTTATCTCCTTTTCCGTGCCTTCTTGTAGGGTTGCCTTCTCACAGTGTTCACCCAAAGAGTGGGCTCGGAACCGACACCAAATACTTTTTATTTCGTTGCAAGTAAGGGTCACGATCGGAAATGTGGCCCTTTTCACAGAATGGGAGGCACTAAATTCTGCACTACGGGAATAGTGGGTAAGGGTAAACGGAACTTACAGGTAGCTTTTCCCGGACAATAAACGTTAAAAAGAACATGTCCGTCGTTAAATTGTTTAAATAAACCAGTATAGTGTAAAACGCGAGCACGCCATTTGATAAACTAGAACTTGGAAGCAGTGAACAGGTGAATAAATGAAAATCAAAGCCGTTTTTTAGAGGTTCCAGGCAAATTGCTCCCAGTCCATGGGGATCAGTCATGTTGAAAGAGAAAGTGTGAACAATATACTGTTAAATCCGGCCTTCGTGATGATCACAGCTTGTGATATCATTGAAGTAAACATGGTTTATAACCGCACACCTAACGCTTATCCCTAACCGCATAGTCTTACACTAACGCTTCGTTGGAGCCTCATCATCTAACTTTAATCCAAACAATTAGCCCTAGGCGTAACCCTAAATTCTAACCATAACCCCTAATCTAAGGCCAAACTTTAATCGTAAAGGTCACGCCTGAGGGAAGCGTGATGGGAATAAGCGAAAGGGGCGAAAGAAGATTAAATTAATAGATGGGGCTACATATCCAGTCTTCATCGGGCTAAGTGCTGAAAAATATAATCTTGGCGGTTCCACTTATTTTTACGTCACCGTTGCCTTGACAGTTTCCCAGCTGGTTTTCCAGGTGACTGACCAAGGAACAACTTGATGGGGACGGAAAACAGCATCCTTTGGTGGTTTCCTGGACTCAAGCACTGCATGTGCAGTTTTAATGCCAGCCACTGTGCATTGCTGAATGCAATTTTGGCTGACGTAGCGAGGTCAAAAATCCACACTTTGATTTTTTCGCCAATCCGCCATTTTTCATCCTCTTGGCTGGCCCATGTGATTAACTTCACTCAACGAAACCTAAGGCAAGTATTTAACTCGACTGCACTGACAACCTTCATTTCCGTAGCTTAAATAGCTTCCAACATATACGCATCGGTATGTGTGGCAGTACAATTTCCGCTCCCACCCATCCAGGCCCCGCTCCACCCCTTCCCTCCCCGCCCACCACCATACGTCGAAAGAACATTAAAAGCAGTCCGGTATAGTGAGCTAAACTGTTCCGCGACCACGGACACAATAGTGGAAGAAGATGCATCGTCTGTTTGCTCAGAAATTGAGAGGCCCGGTAGCAGAGAAGGGTAGGGTTGAGCGCGTTTTAGGTTCAATAAGAAATCATCATGCGATTCCTGTCCTACCATCACCAGCCCCTCCAGGGTCTGTGGTCCAAACGCCAGATAACAGACGGTGACAAGAAACCCCAATCTCACTCTCTCCCCCCTCGCTCTCTAGTCTATATCGAAATTCCACAAATAGAACCCCATAGTGCCGGTCCGCCAAGACAAATTTTTGATACGCGCTGCATTCTGTCGGACATCATCTTTATGGATGAGTCACCGGCCTTATAAAATGTTGAAACACTGAGAAGAAAAAGGGGGAGGAAAGCAGATATGAAGATTAGTCAATGGACTCTGTCCGCGTTTAGCCACTAAGAGGAGGAACAGGCGTGCGTGGGCTTGAGAAGCATTGTCTTGGCACGCCATCTGTGGAGAGGGAAGCCTTTATTACATATTCTCCTCCAAGAAGTATCTCCCATTTAACCGCCTAACTTTATACCTGAAGGTAAATCCAAGCATTGTGTGGGGAGGCTGGAACAATTAATTGGTTGGTGCGAAGTTCATGTAAATGGATAGATGGAGCGGGTAGAGAGATCTTCGAACCAGACAAGAGGACTTGGAATTAGGACTTTTGTTAATTCCAGTTGCCCACCTTTATACTCGAAGGGAACTTTTAAGTATCATAGGTGAGGCATTTCTTGGTTGATTGAGGGGATCACATATACAGAGAATTGAGAGGATCGGCACTGTCCATGTAACCGATTGTCGTCGGAAACATTTTCAAGGTACCTTGATTCCCATTCTAAGAAGATAAAAACTAATCTTTTTGGCTTATTAGTCGTGGTCATTCACTCCATCCGGATTTCAGTTCAGATGACTTTGGGGGATAGATGATTCTCGGTTGTTGGCAGCGCGATTACCAACTCATTTCCAATAAGTATTTCTGAAAACTAGTTTCCGGCTTGCACTCTCTAAATCGGAGCCCGAAGGCGAAAGGGAACGTCCATGCCCCGCCCTACAGTCAAGACTCCACGTTTACTTTCCTGTGCTCAGCTTCGCATGACGCGGGAATAGGACTACACTGCCTCTGGGACCATGCCGGTGACTTTTCGCGGGCTAAATAGTACCGAGCCATAATCCTAAACTTCACTCTGACACTAACCTCGGTCCCTACGTTATTCAGGAGCTGATTATACCTCCAAACTTAACATTAACCCTAATCTCCCTTGAAATTAGAGTAAGGCCCCGGAATAGAAGGGTGGAGTTCCTATTTCCATGTCTTGCTACGGTATTTCACTGATTGAAGCAGGTTCGACAGGGGCAGGGTATGTAACCGCATTTAGAATATTATAGTTAACTACAACCCTAACGTCAGCCGTGGCCACAACCCATAATCCGTAAGCCTCTAAGGAAAACGCAAATGTAATCATAAATTTCAACCAAGCCTTTAAGCCCTAAAACCTTAACTCTCAATCCAAGCCTACACCTGGAACCCTATCCTAAACCTTCACCTCCAACCACAGCCTCAACACCAAATCCAAGTGAAAAATCAAGCCTGGCAACCCTGTTACCATCAACCTTAAATCTAACCATAACTCTAATCCTTCCCTTGAGCCCGATGTGGGCAACGTTGCAGTCAGTCACGCTAGTGAATGGCAAAATCCATGTATAGCATAACCCATTTTGCAGCTCATTGCCAGGCGAGCCGTCATGAACAACGCAGTGGCGTAATATATTACAGTCTCGAGTAGAAAGCACGGATTTTTCCTCAGTTTGCAATCCTGACAGTCTTTTATGCTAGCACTTTATATTTACGTGGTTGTTGATGATAATCTCACTTGTGCCGAAACCGAGTGTCACCTCATAAATAATTTCTGGGGTGAGCTCACCCTTTAGAAATCCCCTCCTTCATCCATTGACTGCGTACATTCGTTGACAGAGTTCGTTCAGTTTCGCAGGTTGTCAGCCCTCGACTCAACTCAGTTTCCTGGCCATCATAACTAATTTGGTTTTTGTCCCACCCCCCTCCCCCACACCCACACCTCTTCCGAAAGATCAATGTTCCCACTAGCACTTCTTTGCTTGCACTCGTATATAACTGGGTTGCCACCTCTTTAAAATCCTTTCCCCACCGGTATACGCCCATGCGCCTGCTAACCACTCTCCCCCCACCTATACACCTACTCATCTTACAACTCCATCCGGATTTATGGACTCAAGCGGGAGACTAAGAGCAATTAATTTTGACAACGAATATATGTTTGTGCGTGGAGATGGCTTGCGCACACTCTCACCCACGAAGGTTAGCTAGAAAAAGAGGAAAACTAAAGGTTCTCAGTGGTCAGTCTGGGTGCATCGGTGTATCTGTAGTAAACCACAGACTTTCCCTTTTCACCTCTCCACTTTAGCGAGCTCGGAAACGAGGAGTGAGATGGGGGTGAGATGGGTTGGGGCGAAGAAATAAGATCTTGCTGGCTTGTCCCTCGCATGCGCACTATTCCCTGCCGTCTACGCCAGTCCCATTAGAGGTTACATGGACGCACGTAATTCTCCCCCCCCCACCTCCCTCCCCCCGCAGACAAGACCATCCCCACCGGCTACCACACCTTGTTTCCTCCCCGCGCTACGTATGAAAGTAGCCATTGGCGACAACAGTGGTCTTTTGTGCAAAGGCGAAGCCCCGTGCACGCACGCACGCATGCACGCACGCACAAGTGGTGAGTAGCTGTCAGATTGCCGTGAGTTCTGCTCACTACCCCGCAGGGCAGGTGAGGGGGACGGAGGGCAGTGGGAGCGGCGAGAACAGGAAAAACACAACAACACGCTCTCCTCACTCACGAAAGTGGGAGAACGTGCGCGCACATCTGAGCACCTGCGCGCACGTGGACGCCCAATTTGAGTTGAAGTGGTATTGGGCAAGATGAGTGGTCAGTTGCTGTGGCTAAGGGAGCGGGAGCTTGTGTGTCGCCAGGACATACAACGGAAGACACGTACGCTGTGAGTGTGTGTGTGTGCACATTTTAACACTACACACGCACACACAAACAAGAGAAGAGGCCTACTTAAGGATCGACGACGGGGTGCGGCGACGTCAACGGCTGTGTGGCTGCTGTGAGTCGCCGCCGCCTGGGCGACAGCCCTGGGTCGGATGTCTATCCTGAATCGGGATCAGGGCCAAGCTGTCGCTACCACGATATCGGTAAGTTGAAGTATTGGTCCTCTTTTTGGCTTAACCTTTAAACCTGACATACCTGCATACAATACAAATCTTTATGACCATCAGGGGTCAAGGATACTTATTTGTATGATCGGGAACCTGTGTTAATGCATTTTGGTCATGCTTTATATGCATACTATCACCGATAAAGTCGCGTGTTGAAGAGTACGGGGGCTTCAGCGGGACAATGCAGAAAGCACAGGTAAAACGTCCTCTATGAGGCCATCACACACCCGTTTAGTGTTTTCAGCGGAGGATAATGACTGATGATAAAACTGACTGGCAGACGAAGGTTTTAGTACGTATGAAACGAGTAAAGTGCTGGGAAACCTGTCTCCGACGAATGTGCAGATTCTGACCCCAGGCATGACGAAAGTCAATTTTCTGCCTTTATACACAATCACCTAAGCAGAACTAACAATTGGAAATAACAGAATTGAACATCCTATATAAACATATTACGATTAAGTCCTGCAGATAATTTTAGTTGCGTCAAGTTTATCATGCGCAGCCTCTGTACTTGGGGCGAGCTCATTTTGACTGTTGGTAGACTTGGGATTTGACCCCTAAACTTCACTGCTTGCTCATACTGACTGTGCGCGTCGCAAGACGCCTGTAAAACGACGCACCAGTGACGGCGGTTAATGATCCGGGAGGGTTGGGTGGTAATCGTCTGACGCTAAGCTTAGTTGTCCTGGTCGTTGTGAGTTACATCATCATCATCATCATCATCATCATCATCATCATCATCATCATCATCATCATCATCATGCATCATCATCCATCATCATCATCATCATCATCATCATCATCATCATCATCATCATCATCATCATCATCATCATCATCATCATCATCATCATCATCATCATCATCATCATCATCATCATCATCATCATCATCATCATCATCATCATCATCATCATCATCATCATCATCCATCATCATCATCATCATCATCATCATCATCATCATCATCATCATCATCATCATCATCATCATCATCATCATCATCATCATCATCATCATCATCATCATCATCATCATCATCATCATCATCATCATCATGACCCTCATCCTCATCCTCATCATCATCATCATCATCATCATCATCATCATCATCATCAGTCATCATCATCATCATCATCGTCATCATCATCATCATCATCATCATCATCATCATCATCATCATCATCATCATCATCATCATCATCATCATCATCATCATGCATCATCATCATCATCATCATCATCATCATCATCATCATCATCATCATCATCATCATCATCATCATCATCATCATCATCATCATCATCATCATCATCCTCATCATCATCATCATCATCACATCATCCTCATCATCATCATCATCATCATCATCATCATCATCATCATCATCATCATCATCATCATCATCATCATCATCATCATCATCATCATCACCATCATCATCATCATCATCATCATCATCATCATCATCATCATCATCATCATCATCATCATCATCATCATCATCATCATCATCATCATCATCATCATCATCATCATCATCATCATCATCATCATCATCATCATCATCATCATCATCATCATCATCATCATCATCATCATCATCATCATCATCATCATCATCATCATCATCCTCATCAATCATCATCATCATCATCATCATCATCATCATCATCATCATCATCATCATCATCATCATCATCATCATCATCATCATCAATGGTTCCCAAAATATCCTTACCGGAAGGTAAGTCATGGAGGCTTTTTAAATTACTTTTCAGTTTTCTTTTAGTCTTTACTTGAGGTACTTGTCCAGTAAAAATGGAAAAATTAGAGCGGAATGGAATGGAAAATACGGTGTCACCGTTTTTCCAGAAATCAATTGTATGAATTCTTTTCGCCTCCACCTCACAAAATGGAAAGCGCATTTCTGGAACAGCATAGTTGTGTTGAGCGTTTAAATTTAAAATTATGTATTTTTGTATATCGTAGCAAAAGTAGCATTAAGGTAACGATGAGAATTTCCATATCCAATGAAGCAGCCTTCCTGACATAATCAGAAAAAGTGGGTGCCACGAAGCCCTCAAGCAGACATCATTTTTGTAAAATTCCTTTTGCTGTAACTTTTTATCGCCTATAGGCCGGTTCATAGGTGACGAAGGCAAACAGAGAAATGAAGTCGAATGCACCTCATCGTTAGTTTGTTCGGTAACCTTCGGCGCCACCGAAGCTCTCCTAAAAGTTGCTGATATAACGGTACCGTATCTCTAACTATCTGCTAATGCTCTCAACTAAGTTTATTTGATTCGGGCTATTGGTTTTCAATTGGAGAATATCATGCAAACCGCAGAACTGAGCCAAAGTGATACCTTGGGGTTAGCTTTGTCTCATTGGGTTGTCAGATCTGGGCGTCTGATTATGCCAGATCATTGTGTTTCATCTCATTAAATCTTTTTTTTACAAATACAGTTGTCACCCATCTACGAACTGTACAGAAATTTATCTGCCCATCTGTGTCACACAGTATGCCTATTTCCGTGTCTTCCCCGTAGGTATTATTCAGCTCCTCGTTGTGTTATTGCCCGCGTTCAGATTCAGTCATTATAGTTGACGATGACCACATGTACCTCAAAAGACAGTTGTAACTTGCGCCTGACATGGTTTATAGTGAGGGATTTTAGCGCTGCATCGGTATCTCCATCTCTCTCTCTCGATCGCACGTCAAGTTCAAGTTCAAGACGATTTGAGATGGAATTTGGTGCAGCGAATGACCAGTCATCAGCCTCAGACTACGCGTACAACACACGTGCCGGTCCCTCACAATATTTTAATTAATAGGATACCCCATCGGTGAGGGTTTGGAAAAACCGTAGTTAGCAGACACCATCCAAACCAAGCTCTCAGTCTGGAGGTACCCTGCTGGTTATCAGCGCTCCAAGTCACGAATTATAGAACTTCGTGATGCCCTAAACACCCAGAATCGTTCCCATTCTCTTGTCTCCCACCCCTCATGTAGGGTGGCAAATCCGCAACCAAGCCGACTGGTGATGATATCAGACAGATTGACAGACTGCACCCTTCGTAACTGCTTCGTGCGTGACAAACAAAGAGAGCAGTGCTAGGCTCTCAATCAGCATGAACCAGACTTCAGAGCAGCATTTTTAACTCTGTTTTAAAGCTGACGCAGAATTATTTACATGTTTATAACCGGAAGCATCCAACTTTAGTGTGTGCAGTTGGAATTTTGTGGGAGATTTTCGTGTTGGCAGCATCCAGACAGAAAGTGCCATAGCTCATAGAGTTCAAGGTATGGGAGGTTGACTGTACGATCACGTCTGGTGATACACAGGTTTTCTGTCTATGTGATTTGATCGTTTCTTACCGTTTGCATCAGTCAAAATTTTTCACGTTAATCGAAATCAAATAATGTCTCAAATGTCTGCCACATTGATGGAAAGTGAAAGGAATAGAAGAAGAAGAAGAAGAAGAAGAAGAAGAAGAAAGACGAAAAATAGCAAGAAGAAGATATGAAGGATATGAAGACGATGATGATGATGCTGAGGAGGAGGAGGACGAAGAGGAGAATAATGATAAACGTGATAATGATGAGGTATGCTGTGCGCAAGGACCTAAATTATTATTATTGCTTATAATTTCGGATTCGACGTGACTGTTAGCAACCTAAGCGGACAAACAGCTTTTAAATCAGCCAATCCAGCAGTAATATATTATATTTACAGAAAATAATTTCATCATATTCAAAGCACAGCTTTTCGTCTTGGTTTTGAGAGCATTCACCCCAGTTCTTTACATAAACTTTGTGGTCGGACGTAACAGGTTTGAGGTAAATGCCTCAACTTCCATTTCTTAACAGTTTTTAAGCTTTCCTATGAAAGCTGGCGTACATAACAGAAAACAGAATACCAAAACGTTTCCCGACAGTTGCTTTACATCACCCTTCTTAACATTTCAAATTCTTCCATTGCAAAACACGCGTGCAAGCTAAGGTTACCTACTTTTAAGGAAGTATCTGGGTGGAGAAAACTGACAGATTCCAAAAAAAAATTTTGAGCTTATAGAACACACAAATGGAATGCATGTTACCGTATTACGCAAAGGACTGGCTATTTATCTATAACAAGAGGACCCTGAATGCTTCCGAAGAAGAAACTTACGATTAATTTAGAACACCCTCCGCTACATACCCGGACAAACCAACTTTAGAGCTACTCATTGTTATTTAGAGGACCATGTACATCTTCTCACCATTATTTGTCAGCAACAACTCGGTATTATTAGTGAATTGTCCCTTTACTACTGGAATTCTAGTGATCTAGAATCTCGGCGAAAGTTTGCGAAGCATGCAGCTTATGTCCTCCAGCCGAAATAAGCTTAACTGCCTGGAGGCTTTGAAGTTGGCGCCGAATCGACAATGCAACAGTAATAAGAGTGTGCGGGCGTCCACAGGTGCACCGACCGTCTGGGCATCGTGGGCCTCTACGCGGACTACGACACGAATCATGATAATTTTCATGGTCGACGGCTGCACGACCAGCCTATCACGTCGCCCACGCGTCAGCATGTCGATAAACAAGTAGGCCCACACCCACTGGCGCTTGACTAATCCTATGTGAAGCCCACGTGTTGGGGAAGAGGAAAATGAGAGGCACCGCGAACTGCTCACAAGCAACTCATTTCATTTGCTTAGTAGAAAATTAACAACTATTTCTTTTTTTCTTCTATTCGTAAACGGGTCGCGAGCCGGGTTATGGAAAACCCTTTGTATAAACAGCTGCAGAAGAAATCGATTTTATTTTACGATAATCAAGATTCTCGGTGGAAGATTCTTTAAACAGCATCGGCCAAGCGCACAATGAATCTCGCTGAACTGACTCAATTACAGGGATTTTTGTCTCCTTCCAAAATGCGAATGAAAAAGCACGGCTCAATAATTAGCCCCAAGACAGAACGTGATGACTGAGTTGCGTAACTGATCGGTGAGCGCTCATCAACCAATGTCTACATTTCCGAGGAAAATTGGCAAGACAACGAGCCATGGCGCAGTGGATAAGAGCGTTGAACCTTTAATCAACTGGGTGCGTGTTCGATCTACGTGTAGCGCAACACCTGGGCTGGCTGATGATGTCTAATGAGCCAGAAATCTTCGTTACAGTCTCTTTCGTCTTTGTCGGTATTTTTCGTCTGTCTCTAATGCAAGCCGCAGTGTGGCTGGTGGCGGGGTTCGAGGGTGAGCCCCAAAGGCAGAACGGACGAGTGAGCTCCGTACTCGATCGGTGGGCATAGATCAACCAATCTATATATTTATGTGAGACAGACACTTATACCGTACTCCCGATACCCCAGACAGCTGAGTTATTTGTGGTTGCATGACGTAACTGCAGGTCGGGAATAGGGGCACCTCCAGTAATACAGTCAACAATGCGAAACATTTAAGGAAGTGTACATATTCCTGTGTCCGAACTCCAATCCTATTCCTACCCAAACCTTAACCATAACTCTAATCTTACTCCTTATCCTACCCTTACCCCTAACCTTAAAATTAATCCTAAGCCTTACCTTATATTTAACCTTACTCTCACCCTAACCTCAACCAAAACCCGAATTTTCCTGGAATTAAGCGCTCCTTTTGCGTGTTGTGCATGGAGGGCCACCGAAACTATCACGGCCCGTTTTGCAAATTATTATCGAAAGAATATGGAAATTATTATCTGAAGGCGAATAATAACTGTAAATGAATGATTAAGGACGAAGATACCGCCATTCCGCTTGGCAGTGTAAGAGAAATAATAATCCTCTCTGTTGTTACCAACAAAGAAGTGTACGTTTTCAAGCGGACGAGTCGTTCAGCCAACAGTGGTTAAGCCTTCAGGTAACAGTGACTACCTAAATACTATCCTCCTATTCACTGTACTTCCCCAGTTTTGTTTCAGCTTATAGATGCTTACTGACGCCTTTCACAACTTCATAATTATAGTCGATGTGACTGTCTTACTTCGGTTGTATTTATTGTTGCCTACGTTCAACAGTCTACATGTGTACCTATGCTGATCCAACTGCATAATTTACATTTGCAACTATACCCACTTATCGTCTTATTTTGTAGTTAAAAGCAGCACCCGTCAAGTCTTTCAACCACCACAATGATCACTGACGTCCTGCATCCTCTCAATCATTCGCTCTAGTAGTTTAGGCCCCTTTCTTCTCTTCGATATGCTGAAGTTATTCCATCTGTATCTTTGATCCGTTGCGTCAAGAGCTGTGAATTTGTACATAAAATGAAAATGCATCCACCCCTTCCTCTTTTTATGCAAATGCAATCGAAAAAAGAATGGAAAGGAGTCGAGCCTCCGGTACTGAGCCCTTCAGAATTCCGTCCAGTTTATACAAATTTTTTTGAATTATGGAAGTTATAAAAACCGCAGCAGCAACAGTAAATGCAACTGCCTTTATATATATATATATATATATATATATATATATATATATATATATATATATATAACAGAAGATAGATAAATTTCATTTTAACTTTAACAGAGAATCTGCTCTACCCCTCGACCCTTAACACTTACAAAACATCACAGTCTTCACCCGGCAACATATCAAATGTACAAATTGCTTTTGCTTTGTGTTCCATCGTTTTGCCATCTATTTCTATGATGTGATGTATAAACACCTAATGTGAAATTTCGAGTTTGTAGTTAAATCCATAAAACAGTCTTCTGGTCTTCTATCCTACGAAGGGCTTCGATGTTGTCATAAAACCATCTGTTGAAATAACAATATTTGTTGACATACTCTTGTCAAGGCTGAAATACAGTCATCTATAGATAACACGACGGTAGGTGGAGAGATTAAGGAGTTAAGAAAGCAACAAAACTCGAACATTTTGGGAGGGTAACATGTAAAGAGTATTGGTAAAATTACATTTTCGACAAATACCAGGGAACCTTTAATGGCAATGTCTGTTTTATTAGTCGTCTTCAGTCAGTCATGCCAAACCGCGGGTGTTGATATCCCTGAGGCTCGAACTCAAATTCTGCCCAAAATACTTCTACCTAAAGCCACTGAGTAGTTGCTGGTGGGGCTCCAGATTGAGCCCTAGGACACAAAGGGCCAAGTTTCCCGTTAAGTGATCAGTAACCGCCCCTCTTCACGTGATCGCAACCAATCCCGCAGATCAGTGGTTAGAAAGTTGAACAAATAAGCAACAGAGTGTGAGTTTGGCCCTCAGGTTGCAAACCTGAACTTGTATATCACTGGCTGATGACAGCTAACGCACCCGGGATGGCCATTCCAGTCTTCCTTGTATTCGTCAGTAATGTCTGTCTGCTTATAAATGCTAGCCGTTGAGCGACAGCCGCCAGATTTCGAGATTGAGCACCATAGAACGTGTGTGTCCCGTAATGCGATCGGTGCGCTCCCCTCTATCCCTGGTATTAGTAATTTTTTTAGAAGTGTGACCAGGCAGTGGACATATAGATGCAGAGAGTAACTGAGATAAGAAAGACTTTAACCGCAGATGCTCGCAGTAGTGTCATCTTAATCGAACGGTGGCTGCCGTAGGCGCCCACCCTACGAAAAAGATAAAATCCCCTAGAACGAATGAGACGTTATCAGTTCTGTTGGTACAGCAAGTAAGCTCCTCGTGGACAGCTGTCTATGGCGCATGACCGATGAGTCCAAAAACCTTCACGCAGGACGCCGTTCCAGCCAATGCATGCTTGCA
>WEDG01004596.1:0-19040 GCA_017591395.1 Schistocephalus solidus
GTACATAATAAAGTTACCTAGTGTTTCCCCAAAGTACGTCTTTGCTTCGAAATATATATATATATATATATATATATATACTAGGCGTGACATACCTTCACTTTTCGTTTTTAGGCCGTGCTATTACAATGGCGAAGCATTTCTGTTGAAAAATGATTTCGAACGCATTCGGAAATACGCAGCTGAAGAGCTATTGCGTGAGTCGTTAGCTTATATTTTCAATATAAGCCAGGCCACACTTTCGAGAATTATTAACCATAGAACAGTGCCTAGAATTAAACAAGGTGGACCGAAACGGTCCACGAGCAAACAGGGCGAGGATTTGATTCGTCGCAACTTCAAAAGATACCCCTAAGGACTATTCGGAGGGAACATTGGTCAATGTTCTCTTGGACCTCAATTAGAAGAATAATGAAGGAATTCGACCTTCACCAGCAGAAGGCCATGATAAAGCCTTGTTTAAGTAGGAAACTAATAAGAGGAATTTTTTATTTGCTCAACAGTATATTAATCAAAGACTTTTATGTTGGAAAAGCATTTACTTTTATGACGAGTTCTTATTTTAGACAAGCCTCCGAAGTCAACCCAGGTTGTCCTATGAGAGGAGAACTTCCCACACGAAGAACAACAGTAACTTTCAAGAACTGCTGCCGACTGATGGCCAGCAAATTTGGAGAGTGGCCGATCTGTCGGTCGGTAAAAGAGACCATAAAAAGCAAGGTGTTTAAATGGCATCGTAAAGGAAGCCTTCGGTTATAACGGGGTTCAGCGACGCCGAATAAACACTATAATGTTGCAAGATTAAGGAGGTATGATTTAATTTTAGCTAACGCATCTTATCTAACTTTTTAGACCACAACCAGTCTTTCATCGATCAAAGAAGGTATGATTTAATTTTAGCATACGCTTCTAATCTAACATTTTAGACCATAACCAGTCTTTCGCCTCTGGTCTCAGAAGCAGTTTTATTCCTGCAAACAGACTGGACCTAAATCCCAGTAAAAATCTGTTTGCATTAATCAAAAGAAAGTGAGACAAGGCCAAGAAACACATATCAATGGAGAGAAAGTTGCTTTTGTGCTTAAGGACTGCAAAGAACAAAACACTATTGACAAATTATTAATCTCAATGTCCTCCTGACTTACAGCATTATTACACACTGAAGGAAAATCTAAAAATACTAGTATTTTTATTATTATTCTTGTTTCTTATTCTGTCCTTGTTTCATGTTTTCCTTCTCTTTTGTCCGTTAGCTTAGGTCTTAAATAATTGACCTGCCATGAAGCCATTTTTCCCATATGATGGTTTTCGTTAAAATAAATTATTTCTTAGCAAATAAATGGTAATTTATCAACAAAAATCTGCCTTCTTTTAGAAATCGTTCTTTTATTTGACCCTGGGAAACTTGATAGGAGGTGTCCAACAATTAGCTATGCTTCTGCCTCGTCGCTTTAGCGCGACGTGACAAATTTGAACACGCATTTTGAGGTCATCTTCGGCCTAGGGAGCCGCAAGGCCACTATAAGCGCTTTTTGCGAACAGAGGGTTGAGTTGGTTAACCGTTTGGCCACAACCTCTGCCACCGTAAGTGTCCGCTGATGCAGGAACTTGTTCCTGGTTTATTGGCTGGGTTGCGTCTGTGATGTTAAAGAAAGCTTCATGACTCAACATTTCCAATTGTACAGGCATTAGCTGCATTGATCACATATTATGCACCAGGCCTTCGTTCTTGAGATACGTGGCTCATACTTTGGCGCCTACCTGCCAGATCAGCATCCATGGTTATCCGCAGATCTCTGTCCCGTTTAGTTAGCATCTTTTGTAATAGGCTGACAACGTATTTACTGATTATTTCGACTCGTTTTTGAACTCCCAGGCTCAAATTCCGTTACATTTACGCTATTTTGGAAGAGAGACCACACCATTCGTCTTTAAAAGCCCATGATTGTCAAGGCACCCGTGGAGGAATTGAAGACACACGAAGGGTAAACGTTTGCAAACATTCTACCAACTCAAGCGTTTCATGCGGTCCATCGCCAGTCCGTTCAATCTCGTGCCCGTTTTCGAGTCTACTATCAAGGAAGCCGTGGAATCTGATGAGAAAAAGCATTGAATTTGGCAGCAGTTAACCTCTCTGGTGATGGTACACTAACTAGGTGAAATTACTATCAAATCAAGCAGTGTGCTCTAAAAATATTGAGGGCCATCAAAAGCAGCGTGATTCTACCAGCAGACAGAAGACCTTCAACAGCTCTGCTGGATAAGGCAAATTTTGTTCAGAAAACCAAATCCCTACTGGAAGAGGTATCCAAGAAGGTGAATTCTCAAACGGGAAGTTGCAGTATTTCTAATACGCAGCCGCTATACTACTACATAACTATGGCAATTAACGGCTCCCCCTTCATGGTGGATGAATGTCCGCTGAAATTTCATCACCCATGCTAGTGGTTTGTGTAATGATGGTTCGGCTACCTGGCTCAACGGCTTTGGCGTTGGAAAATGCGTTCGCCTGAGCGCCTCCCGACTGACTGATTGCTTTGTCCAAACTGATTTGCAACAAAAGAATATGGATTGAGGCGGTCATTGCATTTGTTAATAGACTTGGGGCCCGTAGATCATGTTTCAAGCAACTCGCGGCTTAAGCAATTTTCGGCCTCATAAAATTTGAATTTGTGGCAATTTTTTTGCCAAATGAGCCATGGCTTGCAAATTTGCGTCATTTCGTCGCATGGCTGCCGTGCATTCGGAAATTCGCCTCTGGATCAGCCATCCAGTTTCTTCACCGAAGTTGATTTGCCCGCAACTGCACCGGATCCGATTCACGACTCCAGATATTTCTTGCCATGGCAGTGGGTCATTCGGTCTCAATTCCAAGCGCCTAATGGTTGTCTTCAACTCCAAGTGGTGCGAGAATGCGGCTGACGGCCTCGGAGCCTTTTTTGACATATAGCATCAAGCGTCAATATCAAGGGCCTGAAGATTTTGTCACTCGCCTCAGTTACACATGCAGCGGTTGACGAAGTCGTGCAAGTAGCCATTTTCTCTGAACATTCGTCGAAGATATTGTAATTTGGCAACCTTGTCTTCCGATTTAATACAGGGCATCTCAACACGCCGATATAGCGTCCTTACGGAACAGCATTTATGGCTGATGGGGCGGTCGCTGTTGAAGTTCAGTAATTACAACGTATTTGTCGCTTTCCTGAACACTATGTTCTTTAGGCCACCACAGTATTTTCAGCAGATGATGACGCCAAGGAAAACCATCTGGCTATTATTATCCTTCTGCATCGTAAACTGTCTGTCCGGGAAGACGCTCTATCTTATCACCGTTGGCAATCTGCATTGTCCACCAGACAGAGTCAAACATTTGACAACTGGTCATGAAACCTGCCACTCTACCTGGCTCCCTATAAATCATGCGAATTTCCCTATATAGGAAACACCGAAAAACGACTACAGATCTCTCTTGGAGAAAATGCGAGGACAAAAAGTATAGACCTTTCTTCTTTGATGGCGGAACACTTTGCAGACTCTGGACATACGTTCAACTTACCGGATGATCTAAAATCTGGGTCACTAAAATGACCGCACAGCCAGGGGAACGATCGAGGACTGACAACAAAGACAAACGCCACCAATTTTGATGTGGCGTTTCCTACGGCTAAACAATCCTTCGTGACACAGCTCAAGGAATAAAAGAGCAAACGCCAACCTCGGTCAAACATGAATCTATCAATGGGTGAGTGCATGGCAGACATATAGTTATCGCACAGCAACCCGAATCCAATGAAGACGCAATCTTCACTCCGGCCAACTCATACACTAATCCGGAAGACGAGAAAAAACACGGTCGAATGATTTAACAGTGTCAGTCTAGGCAGAAAGCACGCTAAGCGTGCAAAAGGCAAGATGCAGACGGCTGTTATATGGTCCTCACCGATCATCAGTGTATCCGGAAGTCAAGTAACCGCGTCACCCCCACTGCTGTGGTCAGAATCTTGATCGATCACATTCTCTGCCCCCAGCTTGCTATTGACGACAATGAACATTGGGCCATAGGACACACGCAACATAGATATTAGGCTAAATGTGCCACCGACAAGACACAGAAAAATGTTTTCAGCGTGATTACCGTTAATTAGCATTCCATATGTATTATGAAGAGATATATACACAAAATTCAAGTAAGCGCCAGTAGCAAACTCGTAAGCGAATAGAATTGGATCAAGCAGTATCCTGGCGACAGTAGTGAGGGTGACACGCTTACTTGACTTCTGTATACACCAAACTTTATAAGGCATATGGCGTGCTGATGATCGGTACCAAAACGGAAACAGCTTTCTGCGTCTTGACAGTTGGACACTTAGCGTGCGATATATGTATTATATGTGGCAGGGGTTTAGAGGTACTAGTTAGGAGTAGCACCACACAGATAGCATTTGGTCGATTCAATTGTCCCGTACAGGTGGTGAATGCTCCTTTGGCCGCCTCTAACTGGTACCCAACTCTCACCTGTGGCTCCTCGAAAGTTGGGTTCTTCCCAGCGGTCACAACCCGGGCAACCGTTACGACCGGCGGGCTAAACCAGGTGAGGGTCTCCGGTGCTGTGTATGCCTCCACACCCGGTATGTCTGACCCCCGAACTTCCCACCTCCCCCCTCTCAAAAAGTCCTACGGTGAGGGCGACAGCAACCCCATTGGCTGCCCAGGCTAACTCGGGTCGTTCTCCCACTAAAACAAAACCGTGATCCACAGTGAAGTTCGACAGCCGTCTGGGATGTCCGAGCAGCCCTATTTAGAAACAGCACTGCTTGCCTCCTCACAGAGGAAGGAGCTAGTAAAGGTGCCCTAAACAAATGCTGCGTATCACGTCTTCTGCAGCCGGCCGCGGCTCGCAGATCGCAAAAAACGCGGTCGTAAAACTCAAAAAAACAACAATACCGCCCGTCCCAATCCCCCTCGCCATACCCTTCAAGCTGCTCGGATTAGTCCACTCACACTAGCGGCCTGGAATGTTCGTTCCCTTTTAGACAATCCTAGGAGTAACTAGCCGGAACGAAGGACGGAGCTAGTCACTCGGGAACTGGCGCGCTACAAGGTGGACATTGCCGCTTTCAGCGAGACCCGATTCGCTGAGGAGGGTCAGCTGAAGGAGGTGGGTGCCGGTTACACCTTCTTCTGGAGCGGCTGGTCAAAAGCAGAGCGACGCGATGCTGGTGTTGCCTTTGCCGTCCGGAATGACATCGTGGGACGTCTGTCCTGTCTGCCGCAGGGTATCAAAGATTGCCTGATGAGCCTCCGCCTGCCTCTTCGGGGAGACCAGTTCGCTACCAATATCAGTGCCTACGCTCCCCCAATGACAAGCTCTGATGAGGCGAAGGACAACTTCTACGAGGACCTGCACGCCCTGCTGTCGACTGTGTCGAAGGCGGACAAGTTAATTGTCCTATGTGACTTCAATGACCGCGTCGGGACGGACCACGTTGCCTGGCAGTGAGTGCTGGTTCCCCACGGTCTCGGTAGCTGTAACGATAACGGCCTCCTTCTTCTGCGCACGTGTGCGGAACAACGTCTCCTGCTGACCAACACCTTCTTCCGCCTTCCGACGCGGGAGAAGGTCACGTGGATGCACCCTCGGTCACGGCGCCGGCTTCTGCTGGACTATGTTCTCGTCTGGAGGCGAGATCGACAGGACGTGCTGGTAACCAAGGCGATCCACAATGCCGATGATTGGACAGATCACCGCCTCGTCATCGCCCAGATGAGGCTCCGACTGCAACCCCGACGAAGGCCCCAAGATAAGAGGCCGCCAGGTAAGTCAAATACTCTTTTATTAAATTTGCCTGCTCACTGTTTTGATTTCAGCAACCAAATAACCGAGAAACTGGAGGACCTGCATGCTCCAGATGATAACGCTACCGTGGAGAAACGATAGTGTCAACTGTGAAAGGTCATCCAGTCCACCGCCCTCAACGTCATCGGACGCGCACGCCGTCAACACCAGGACTGGTTTGACGACAATTACGCCGAGATCAGCAACTTACTCGCGGAAAAGAATGGACCACACAAAGCCTACATGGACCTTCGCACTGACGCCACCAAAGCAGCCTTTCTCAGATGCCGGTGCCTTGTACGGCAACGGCTGTGGGAGATGCAGGATGCCTGGATGATCCAAAAGGCTGAGGAAATCCAGGGGTTTACGGACCGCAATGAAATGAAAAACATTTTCAAGGCCATAAAGTCCATCTACGGCCCGTGTATCAAGGGAACCGCACCGCTGCTCAGCTCTGACGGCACAACAATGCTGACAGAGAAA
This sequence comes from Schistocephalus solidus, assembly GCA_017591395.1. Lineage (NCBI taxonomy): Eukaryota > Metazoa > Platyhelminthes > Cestoda > Diphyllobothriidea > Diphyllobothriidae > Schistocephalus > Schistocephalus solidus. The sequence goes on from WEDG01004596.1 coordinate 6,320, forward strand.
TCGCAAATTCTGAAGTGCTGGGCTGAGCACTTCAGAAGTGTCCTTAATTGCTCATCAGCCATCTCCGATGCTGCCATTGACCAGCTCCCTCAAGTGGACACGAACAATGACCTGGATCTGCCGCTTTCCCTACCAGAAACCATCTGGGCCGTGCAGCAGCTTTCCAGCGGCAAAGCACCGGGATCCGAAACAATCCCACCAGAAGTCTACAAGCACGGTGGGCCCCGGCTGATGGCAGATGCCACAACACTCTTTCAGGAGATGTGACGCAAAGGACAAGTTCCTCAGGAGTTCAAAGACTTGACCATCGTACATCTCTACAAACGGAAGGGGAACCGGCAACTCTGTGATAATCACAGAGGCATATCGTTGCTCAACATCACCGGGAAGATCTTCGCCCGTTTCCTTCTCAATTGTCTTAACTTTCACCTAGAGTAGAGCCTGCTCCCGGAAAGAAAATGTGGTTTCCGCCGACACCGCGGAATAACCGATATGATATTTGCCGCCCGCCAGCCACAAGAGAAGTGCCAGGAGATGCGAACTCCCCTAAACAATACCTTCGTCGATCTAACGAAAGCCGTTGACACTGTGAATCGCGACAGAATGTGGAAAATCATGCAGAAATTTGGCTGTCCTGAGCGGATCACGCACATGGTGCGTCAGCTTCATGACGGGATGACGGCGAGTGTCACTGACAACGGTACGGTATCCGAAGCATTCGCAATGACGAACGGAGTGAAGCAGGGCTGCGTAATGGCTCCCACCCTGTTCAATCTCCTGTTCAGACTATTCTGTTGGACGCCTACCGTGATGAGCAGCCTGGGATCCGCATCACCTACAGAACTGACGGGCACCTTCTCAACAGTTGGCATATGCAGGCTTAAACGCGCGTGTCTACGACTACAGTTCATGACTTGCTCTTCGCGGACGACTGCGCCCTTAACACCGTGACGGAGAAGGACATGCAAAGGAGTAAGAACCTCTTTGCCGCAAGCTGCGCAAATTTTGGATTAAGAATAAGTACAGCCAAAACGGTTTTCATGCACCAGCTGCCACCCAGCGCGGAATACAATGCTCCCCGAATCAATGTCAACGGTGCTCAACTCAAAACGTGGAAACCTTCACTTATCTAGGAAGCCCGATGTCACCCAACACGAGAATCGATTACGAGGTTGCCCAATGGATCTCCAAAGCTAGTCAGGCCTTCGGCGGGCTGCAGGCTTTCGTGTGGAATCGCCATGGTATTCACTTGAACACCAAACTGAAGATGTACAAAACCATCGTCTTGACGACACTCCTAGATGGAGCGGAGACCTGGACCGTCTACTCGAACCAAGCCAGGAAGCTGAATCACTTTCATCTCAGCTGACTCCGCAGAGTACTGAAGCTGAAATAGAAAAACAGGACACCGGACACGGAAGTCCTGGGGCGGACCGAAATCCTCAGCATCCACGCCATGCTGAGGATAGTGCAACTGCGATAAAGCGGCCAACTGTTAAGAATGGACGACGAGCGAATACCCAAACGACTTTTCCACGGATATATCACTACGGGTGCTCGCCGACAGGGAGGCCAAAAACGACGCTACAAGAACACTTTGAAGAAATCGCTGAAGCAACTGCAGATCATCCGGGTGACCTAGGAGGACCTCACCTAAAATAGACCGGCATGGAGAAGATCCGTGAAGACTGGATCAGCAATCGAGGAGGCCAACCGGATCGCCCCCGCCAAGGCCAAAAGAGCGGCACGAAAGTCACCAGCACCCCGGACCAACACCGTCGATGCCCAGGCCCTGCCAACATGCCCACACTGTCAACGCATCTTCCACGCGCTAATCGGCCTGGTTGGACATCTTCAAACGTAATGCACCAACAATCCGACAATTCCAATTTCTACGTCAAATTCTGCCAACCCTACTTCAGATTTCCCCACCCTCACTCCTGGCGTCAATTCCATTACTCCCACACCCCAATACTTATCGCCTGTTACCTCCACCACCGCAACCTCCACCGCCTTCGCCTTTACTACCACCACCACCATCAGCGATGGGGACTCTCTCCTAATCTGCCCTCAATGCGACCGAACATTCAACTCAGGCCTCGGCCTGCTCGGTCACTTGCGAATCCATTGTACAGGGACTGGTGAACCAGTGCCTGGAGCACCAACACACAGCAGAGATCGTCGCCCCCACTGTCCTTACTAACCTCGCGCATTTACTCATCGCATCGGCCTATTCAGTCTAATACGCATCCATGAGAGCAGAATTCACCGCAATGCTGACAGCACCGATACCCCCATGCACATCCTCCGCTCCTGCCATTCTTACCGCCACTGCCACCTCCACTTCCATGAATGAAATCCCCCAAGCCTCTACCGATTTCTCCTGCCCACACTGCGCCCGCAACTTCAACTCATGCATCAGCCTGGTCGGTCACCTGCGAATCCATCGCACGGAGGCTGGTGAACCAGTGCCTGGGGCTCCGACATACAGTGGACGCGCCCGCTTCCACTGCCCTCACTGCTCCCGCAAATTTACACACCGCATGTGCCTATTAGGATACATGCGCCTCCATGACACCCTACGGTAGACCACCGGAGGCTTAGCCACATCAGTGCACACCATCTACACTAATACATAGACAACACCCTCACAATCATCATAATGTACCTGATAAAATCACGGTTTCCTAGAAACCGTTGCTTGGCAAGCTGCCAACCTGAAACTTACACCAGACCACGCCGTCGGCCCAGTGTATGTGCTGTGTGTGTCGAGTGGCTGACCAGTGGACGGGGACTCAGACGGCGATGGCTCCTCCCTATCCCCTGAGTAAGTAAATCCTGACGTGTGCGTTATGGGGGCGAGGTCGTACTGTGGCGCGCGATGACGGGTACGCCAACCCGTCAGCCAATGCGCCCACTCCAACATCAGACAATTGACCGGCTCGGATGGTGGTCTGATTGCGGGGGTGGGAGAGAGAGTGAGGTCAACAGCTCAGCGCATTTACCTCACTATAAACAATCTGAGGTGCTTGAAACTATCATGATGCGCTTAAAGCCGTGGGTTGGAAGGTTGCCAACTGACGGGATAACTCGAACCGCATGGTCAGCCCAATATGTGTTTTGTGTGGAGTGGCTGAATGGCGGACTGAGAGTCAGGCTGCACTGGCTCTTTTTTAATGTGGCCTTTAGGGCATTCCCACTCCGTGGGATCCGAGCCAGGTGTGATCGTACGCCCAGGGGCGGCTCCGGCCGCGCCAGCCACATGCGCCCCCTTCCTTCTCCGGTCTTCTTGACTCTGTCATGACAGCGGGCTTAGGTGGGGGAGGAGGAGAGTGTCCGGTAGCTGTAGCGCAAGGCTACTATCACTTAAAACTAATTCACGCGCAAGTCACCGTCCCTGCACCACCTAGAGTGGAGCATGCGGTGGACCTCGTCGAAATCAACGGTCGAACTGTCAAGTGTACATGATTGGTCGACCTAACTACTGACGTACTTGTACCTGGGTTGACTCCCTTCACAAATTTTTTCTAGTTTTCTGTTTGGGATACAGATTTTGTTTGTTTTTATTGGGGATTGTCCATTAAACATCGATAGGTCACTAAATACCAATTAGCATTGACAATGTCTATCATGATGTTGGGAATCATATCCAGCTATCAGGCTGTTCTGTATTCGCTCGACCCAGAGTCCTGACGCCAGCCCGTCTGAAGGTCAGGGAGGCTGAGTTTGCATACATGCTGCCATCGGGTATAGTTCAAACCTCTGAAAGCGTTGAACATCCCATCTGTACCTTTTGGTCGAGATATCAGCAGGCTTTTTCAGATCATGTAGCAAATACCTTGCAATCAACAACGCCACTATCCTTGATCTCTATTTAGTGCCTACAAGTAGGGGTTTCGCCTGAGCCCTTTTCATTTCATTTCAGTTTTATTAAGAACAAGATATGCGAACGCCTTTTAACTACCAATTGGGTACAAAGTGGATAAGAAATCATCGATACATAGGGAAAAATTAAAAGACATTGTTTGCATAATGATATGGGAGAAGTAAGCTGCCACCGACAAGTAAAAAATAATGCACTTAAAAAACTACTTTCTTATTGAGAGTAATACAGTAACATAAAATGGTATTTTACTGAGCAGGATACGCGTTCAGTTTACAATTCAGGGAATTAAAACTGCTGGAAAGAACAACATCCGCAGGTAGAGCATTCGGTGCTGCAACCACTCTGTTGCTGCCAAAAAAGTTGCGACAATCGATCCTTGCTTTACTTGTTCGTAGTTTTAGTGGATGGCCAGGCAAATTATGCGTGTTAAACTGAGTTTAAACATAATTGGGAACAAAGCAAGAGTCCAGGCCATTCATAATGCGAAATTTCAATATGCGGTCTACTTGTACTAACCTCTAGCAAAGGGAAAATAGGCTGGGGATTTATAATATGTTTTCATATGGCAGTCTTCGAGGGCCTTACTCATTTTTTGCCCGTCTCTGAACCTCCTCTAAAATGGTACCGACCGTGACGGTCCAAGTCTTTATGCCTGCATGATGCATTCTTGATGCAGCCATACGAAGCTTTTGCATATTTTGGAAAAACTGTTGAAGGCGGGGCGGGTAACTTGACCCAAGTGTGATTAAACTCACGGCTCCCGGTGGGGCCTCGTAGCTCATTTGGTTAGAGCGTTGGCTGTACTAAAGCCTTCCCCTTGCTGGCGTGGGTTGGAATCCCACCAAGGCTACCGAGTTTTTCACAAGTGTGTCAAAGGATTTATTCAAATCTGCCATAATCCTCTACTAAAACTGTATTTGTTAAACCCCATAAAAGCTCACCTGATGAGGTGCAATTTAGACATCGCGGCCTTCGTGCATTTCAGTGTTGGTTTCACAGAACCAAGTCCTTGTGACTGTCGAATGGTTGCAATAGTGTACAGTTTGGAAAGGAAATCTTCGAGCTGGAGACTACGCAGCTGCTGTAATAACTAGCATTGAAGGGCATAGTCCAGCGCGTTGACCAATCCTCCAGCCTGCTCAAGTTTAGTTTGCAGACGGTCTTCCTCTGCCACATTGCGAACATCTTACGATACTCGTAAGCAAACAGAAGTATATCACAGTCTAGGTCTTTGCCAAACTCCTTGCTGAAAAATAAGGAATAACGTGGGGCCTAAAACTGAGCCCTCTGCGGTGCCACTCACCACGGTATCTTCGAAGGACTGCTGGCGTCCAACGAACACTCTTTGAGACCGTCCAGTTCAATCGTTTGGGGTCCATAGAAGGAGACTTTCATGAAATCCCATGCTTCGCCGTTTATGTATTCGAAGTTGGTGAGGAACGCTGGTGGAGGCTTTTTGAAGTCGATGTAGATGCCATGCACAATCTAGATCTCGTCGCGTGCTTTGGTCCAGCGTTCAAGTGAGAAGAGTAGACTCGTACGACAAGACCAACAACCGCTTACACCGTTTTGGACATCTGAGCGGAGGTCATAGAGCTCAATGCAGTTCAGTTTATTTGAAGGGAATATATTTGGGTACATTTGAACTCTCTTCTTGTTTCAAGCAGCGAAATTATGTCAAAAATTTGGCAAACGGAACATCAAAAATTGCGAGTTATATCTCAAAATTGTAGAGATATATGAACTAGTTCCAAGTATTTTGGAGACACGTGTGTGCACTATTGCACTTAATGCAATAGGTACTGTAATCAAACGCACGATGCAGGGAAAGTAGAAAGAGTTTGGATCTGCAGGCAGTATGATACATATCACTAAGGAATGTGCACAGAGCTGGAGACAAACGTTATTTAAGGATTTTCTATAGTATTTTAAACACTTATAAATTGCATCTGGGTAACTGCTGTCGGAAGGCATCACGGTGTGTACTGCCATGGTGATCCAGTTTCCGTTTAAAAACTTCAACTGATGTGGATATAACAATATCCTCTGGTAAGGTATTCCAAACTTCAACCACTCTGCTGGAGAATAACAAATTCCGTGTGTCCAGCCTGGCACCACCCACACGTATCTTGATTAGGTGACATTGCAGGTTGTTTGTTGTTGATAGCTCAAGTCTCCCGGTATTAGGCAACAGTCCTGAGTGGATAGGATAAAAAATAAATAAATTGTATATTTAAGGCCCAGAGGGCCAATCATTACAAACTTGATATCGCTGTGTAAATAACTACAAAGTGGATAAATGCTGCTCTGTGTGAACAGCCATATGAATAGCAAAAATGGGTAGTATGGTAGGCACTTCCGATTCAAAACGATTCATTATTTTTAAAACAATAGTCAAAAATCTTTGGAATATACGGTGATCTAGGAAAGGAGCAGTTAAAAAACTCCTACTGTTAAATCGGGGGCGGAGTTCAGCGAGTCGCCAATTCAGAAATAAAAATAAGGAAAATAAACTGATTTTCTAAAGAATTAAAAGCTAGAGTTGATTTGATAGGTACCATGCAGTGGGATAGTACTGGGATCTTGTAACAACGTTTAAGGGTTCGGAACGCTCCTTGTCGTGGGAGAGATCATATAACAGTCAGAGCTACTGTTTCTAACCATCAGGGACACGATACAGGAGAAGCTCATCGCAGATAACAGGGTCGTAACGAAGAGGTGACAGTAGAGGTCCCGAGATCATCACCAAGATGCGACCTTGTTGACAGCAGAGTCCCCAGAAAAGGTGGCGAAAACATCAGAACACGCCAAGATCATTTACAAATCCTGGAGACCATTAACAGGGTTGTAAAAATGGAGGAACGTATCAAGATTGTCAACAGTTGACGATGATTGTTGAAAAAGTATGGGATAAAAAGCGACTATGAAGATTTAATCCGCAGAGGATAGCGAAAACGTATTTAAAAACCAATGTACTATCGAAGGAACCAACTTGAATACCAGCAGGACCCTTTTCAAAGTCCAAAATTTGCGCGTTTGGAAAGGAAACGGACAATAAGGACTTTTCATCTTGCGAAGTTAAACTATTTGCGTAATTTGATTTTGAAAACTGCTGGTTTTAAGTTTGCAGAAAATTGCTTGTAACTCAAAATGAAAAGGTCAAAATAAGCTTATCGTGTTTCGTAGAGTAGTGAGCCCTGTCCGGTTATGAGTTTTGTTGCATCTGGTTGAAATATTTATAGAACGCTGGGGTATTTAGCGGTCCGAGGTCTCCGTGCTTGGATGGCAAACACCGATTGCAGCCACACAAAGTTTCGGAAGATCTTTGAGAAGAAGTCTTCATCGAAGGAGGAGAAAGCACGCCTGACGAAGACTGATATCGCTGACTATGGCACATTTGAGCAGTGGATCGACGGTTTGAGTGAATTGGGATCCATACACTGAAGTCTTTTTGGACGTCCACCTCTTGCAGTGGTATGACGTTCAGGTGGTAGAACGTACTGCCCAGTGCTCTGGTTCTTCCGACTCTTAAGGAGTAAAACTTACACACCTTAAACGGCATAAGCCAGTCATTCGACCATTGCTCAAGTAGAGTTCAGTTTGTCTGCAAACGTCCTTCGTCGACTTCGTGTCGGATGATACTCCAGCTCATGACATCATCAGAAAACATGGAGACATCACAATCCAGTTCATTGAGGCAGTCGTTTACGTATATAATGAACAGAGTAGGGCTAAGGACAGAGCTTCGGTGAATGCCACACTCAAACGCAACCTTTGCTGACTGCTAGTCACTGACACGGAGAGTTTGAGAGCGGCCGAGTAGGAAGCTATATATCCAAATCAGAAGCTTGCTTCTTATTCCTATACGGCAGAGTTTGTACAGAAGGGTATGGTAAGGCACGCTATCGAAGAATTTAATGTAGTCGATATATATTACATGCACCGTTTTCCCTCTGTCAACTGTTTTGTCCAACGTTCTAAACAGTAGAGCAAGTTTTTTACACATGACATGCCTCTATGGAAACCATGATGAAAATCGGAATACAGATTGTTTTTCTCAAGGAAATTCATTTATTGTCGCTCATTTTTTTCCATAATTTTGCAGCAAATGGAAGTAAGACTGACTGGCCTGTAGTTTTTTGTGGAGACCCGGCTGCCACCATTTTTTAGTAATTTTATTGACGCATATTTCCTTTAATAGGTTGATTGATGTCAATTTCCTTAAAAACACAGGAAAAAAAACTAAAAAACCTTTTTCTGCTGCCACTTTAGCTTTGTTTTGCTTTAGGCTTAGTAAATAGTAGGCGAAATGAAGAGTTTGTTTACAGTAAAAAACTTTTCTTCCAAGGCATATTGATAGCAGAATATGAACATAAATATCGAAAAACTATATGAATTAATGTTTATTGCTAAGAATATTTTGGGGCAAGAATAATGTGTCAATTATGGATTTTAGAATTTTCATTCGACAGGAGGTAGCGTCAATCGCGGGTTATTCGATTTTCCATTATATCCAATCGGATGCGAGTGCCCACAAGCGTGTCGTTCTGGTGTGTGGTTCGGAGATTAGTTAGTGTAATAGACTCTTATTACATATGCGTCAAATCCAAAAATGAATGACTCACAAATAAGAAAATGTATTTGCTAAAGGTAAGAGTCTAGGATTGCTTGATGCTATAAATTAGAGTTCTATTGGGATTTGGTCTGCAAGATCCTTTGGTGAGGATCGGCCGTCCTGGGCAGATCTTTGGCAGGCTGGTAGGAGAGGGAGAGGCGATGACTGGAGGATGCGACAGAGAGCGGTCTCCGGTCCAAAGGGATGAACCTAAATTCTCCTCAGTAGGTATGTCTTTTATCCAGACGATTTGATAGGTTTACATAGAATCGACCAATGGGTATGCATAAATCATGCATTGTAGAACGAATAGAGCAATGACTGGCCAAAAGGATTATCAGTACAGTTTTTATTGTCTTCCGGCCTCAATTGGCAGTTGGGGCATTTTTAAAGGTTGTGACATTGTAGACTTTCAGACTTTTAGAGAGGCCAATAGCATTAACGGTTAAAAGTGACACAAGCCAATAAGATAAGAGAATGGACATGACAACTTGGGCAGGCTAGCCAACGGAGCGTCGGTTCCTGTCGCTAGTAAGCTGAGCTACTAACACAAAATCGAGAAACTTTGACTCTACCTTTACATTGCCCCCTCCTCTATAAATTCGTCACTGTCCTCAGCGAGCTCAATGTCATCTCGCAAAAATAAGAAGTCTCTCGTATTTTGAAGGTTATAGGGCAGTGGCATTGTGGTTTCTTTTTGTGCCTCTGGGCTCCTTTGTTAGTGTATTCCTGCTTCCTCGGTTGCTATACACATCGGCTTATGCAGTCCACCGACGAAAAAACCAACTGCTATTTAATTTTTCTCAGAAGGTACCCATAGATCCTCTGGTATTCGCATTTCACGGACACAGTTGAGTGCGAAAGGCGTTTGCTGTGTCGACGAGTGAATTGTGGAGTGGTATGCCAGCATGCATGCTGGACACACATCATCCCATGTTGAGGGAGCCTGGCGATCTACGAAGACTTTAAGTAAACCAACTAGCATCCTATTCGTTCGCTCCACTTGACCGTTACCTTGTGGATGTTAAGCCATGGTGCGCGTCTTATTGACCTTTATTTACTTACAAAGACTGTGAAAAAACGCGTTTTCAAACGAAGTCCCTCGATCCGAATGAATATTTTCTGGTGCGCTCCATCTACATACTCAATTATTAATGATGGCCTGGGCGTCAGTTTCAGCTGACATGATGGACAGTGCTTCCACTACAGCCATTTTGGTAAAGAAGTCAATCATAACTAGAATATATCGGTCGCCCAGACTGATAGCGGTAATGGTCCAACTAAGTCAACGCCCACGCGTTCGTTGGGGTAGGCTGTTAAAATTGGCTGTAGAGCAGCCCTATTCAACTGTCGTGGCGGTTTGATCTGATTGCACAGGGTGCAATACCGAATAAATTTCCACACCCACCGCTTCAAGTTAGGCCATTAGTATCGGCATCTAATGGCCCACTCGGTCTTATGATGCCTACGTGTCCCAATTGTGCGTGCATTCTATTAAGAACATCGTCTAACATGGATAATCGTAGGATGATGCGTCGCGGTTACTCTTCGCCATCCCGGTAGAACAGAACGTCATTATCCATAAAGAGTTTGTCCCGCACCGTGTGCAGTCAACGCGTCTCATAGCTGTGGTCTCTCAGTTCAACTGCACTCAGTGGTCAAGAACCACTTAACGTCCTATGGTTTATGGGGCCAATATTAGGATCCTCTTGGTAAATTTGCGCCCAAAGATGGCTTTGGTCGTCTTGCAGGGACACGGTACTAATTGTAATGGCTGTACAAGATGGACATTCGCCGTAGGGATGGTAATGCTTCCGAGAGAGGGCATCGGCATGATTTTGCTGACGTCCTGGATGGCATATGCATGCAAACTCATATCTAGTTTGTGTCTTTCACCACCTAGCAACCTATCCTTCAGCGTTTTTAAAGTTCTGCAACCAGGTCAGAGAGCAATGATCCGTGCGTACTATAAAAGGCCGGTATTGGAGGTATGGCCGGCATCCTTGCATGAAGTGTGTGAGTGCTATCATCTTTCTTCTAGTCATGCAGAAACGGCGTTCTTCCTTCTTTGGAGATCGGCTAAGATACTGAAAAATGCCCTCAGGATGTTGCTGGGAGATAATGGCGCCTATGTTAGTGTCCCTAGCGTCGGTATCTGGAACAAATTTCGTAGCGTCTTTACTAATGTCAGTAAAAACTAAAATTGGAGTGGAGCAAAATTTATCCTTCAATGTCTGGAAGCTACTCGTACAATCAGCAGTCCACTTAAACTGTACGCCTTTCTGGGTCAGCTTGTGAAACAGGTCGGCTATGTGAGCATAGTCTTTAATAAATTTTCTATCGTAAGAAGCAAGTCTTTGAAAACTGCGGACTTCAGTGACGTCCGTAGGGGTGGGCCATTTATGGATTTGCCTCACTTTCTCCTCGTTTCTATGCCAGACGCAGAGACTTAGTGCCCTAAAAATTGACACGATGCCTTATAAAAACACACTTAAACGGTTTAAATGTTAAACCAGCCTGTCGGAGACTAGCAAACACAACTCGAAAGTCGTTAATGTGGCTACTGAAATCCTAACCAAGAATAATTATGGAATCCATATAAACTGGGCATGAATTGGGAATGACCTGAGCTAGGAATTGGTTCATATGTCGTTGAAGGGTACTAGGGGCATAAGCTAAACCAAAGGACATTATCTCAAACTTGTAGAGACCTGAGCGGACTGCTAAAGCATTCTTCTCTCTTTTAATGGGTCGCAATTCTACCTACTAGTAGCCGTTTGCTATATCTAGAAAATGGAACACCTGATTACCCGAAAGGGCATCTAGCTTGCATGTATATGGGGTAGTGGGAAGGAATCTTTAGTAATCACTGCATTTAGTTTGCAATAGTCGACGCATAACCACATAGTGCCATCCTTTATCATAAATTACACGACTGAGGATGACCAAGGTGAATTAGACGGCCTAATAATTTTCCGGTCCAGCATATCGTCGATCCTTGCCTTCAGCTGGGTTTGGTAAAATACTGGTAAACTTCTTGGTGGAATCTTCGTTGGTTGGGTCACACCTGTATCCATCTCACGTTGGGCCACATTAGTTCGTCCGAATGAACGGTCCTCCCAATTTAAGATATATTTGAACTCCTCTATCAAATTATGTAGCTAAGACGAGCTATCCTTGCCAAGAGTAGGGGAAACTAAATTATTAACATTTTCTAACTTAAATGCGATAATTCCGCTTCGAATATCCGGTACCTCGGTCCTGAAGGCACTTGGAGAATGTTATAGTTAAAATCTAAGAAACATTTAAATGCACGGATAAAGTCAGCACCTAAAATACAGTCCCAGGCAATGTCAGGACAGACAGCGACATAATGACTATAAATAACGTGACCTTTTTCCAAGTCAAGCTCTACCATGCCCTTATGTTGCAAGGTAGCCGCGTTTTCCATCTCCAGGCTAACTTTAGGCTTTGTGCAATACTTCACTTTAGCCTGAAGTGCAGGAAAATTTTCTGTCTTATAAGGGTTCAGCCTGCTACTGAATCAACTTAGCGTGACAACTTAGCATTTCCTATGGTTGCATGGATATCAGGGTAGTACGGCATGTAACTTACGTTTGCAATAAGCATATGAGATAGGAATTTGCACTTAGCAGGCTCTACTTTCTCACCTGAGGTGATCAGATGAACACCTGGGAGAGACGGAGGGTGGGTCTGCGGACCACGTTGTTGCCTCCAGTTCCTGCGTCGAGGAGACTGTGGAGTGCCGCGCAAATGAGATATGGCCTGTGGAGAGCTGCACCAAGAAGTGATGGGCTGTGGAGGGCCGCGCCAAGGAGTAGTGGACTGAGGTGGGCCCCACTGCCATTTGAGCAGTCTGAGTACATATGTCGTGAGTCTGTTGCTGTCCCACGGTGAAGACATCGACGGAAGTGCCCTGTATGATGGCAGGGGCTTGGCGACATCGAAAGGCAGATAAGGAAAGATTCTTTGATGAAGGGACAGGCCGTAGGAATTGCCTCCTCGGGCTGAGCGACATCAAGGGCAACCTTGATGCAGCCAGGAGGATCGCAGAGGAATTAGCTCCTGCTCTCTGGGAGGGAAATCACGCAGACGAAGTTTTCCAGGATCCTGGCCTCCAACTCCGTTAAGGGTTCGTTAGAAAAAGGCTTGCCAGGTCAATGTTGTGCCAGGTTGTTTTCGAAATGGTAGGCCCTTTA